>BMAO01018570.1:0-141911 GCA_019973975.1 Trichonephila clavata | reverse complement strand
CCTTTGATGCTCCACCACGTGCAAGCTCAATCGCTAGAGGGCAAGGACTTTCCACTTAATTCCGGAAATATCCGGCAAAAGTTACGAGAATTTCTGAAATCTGATGCATGTCAGATTCTCGTTTCCCGCCTTTAGACGAAACGGAGACTACTTTAGTAGCCTCCAAGGCAGCAAGTTCAGTCTCTGGAAGGGCATTAGTGTCGTCCGGCATTATCCGGAAAATTTACAGGAATTTCTAGAATTCGATTTCAAATTCTTACAATTTCTTTGCGGACTCGAATATTTTTCATACGAGGAAATATTTTCTACTTAGATATGTAGAACCAAAAGACGGAAAAGCAGAGTATACATGCACAATTTTCTCTCTTCAAACAATTAAATCTCACCAGCACTGACATTTAATAATTTATAAAGTAGCTGGAAATTTATCTTTAGATTTATCTTTCAGACTTTTTCGTGGTTCCGTAAATTCCATAGATCTGAAGATGTTTGTCAAATAAATCCATTACAAATTTATCAACATCCAACAACTCAAAAATTGACAAATTTTTAGAGTACTGCAGAGCGTCACTGAGAATTGTACCGCGTGCTACATGTGGCGCGTGTGCACTGGCTTGCCGACCCAACTTTATATTACAATTTAACATGAGATAAATAAGTTCAATCATTTTCTATAATTACTCTAATTAAAAACTTTAAATAAGAATTCAATGAGATCTCATTTATTTGACTATGCGTCCCATTCAACAGATACGAAAAGTATCACTTGATTTCAAAAGCTCCGTGCTTACTTTCCTTTATACCGTATCTGTTATCCCACTTTAACTCTTTTACCCTATGTTTCCTTTCAGAGCCTATTCTAAAATACTCTTATATACACTGCTGGCCACCGTAAATGCAACACCCTGAAGGAAGCACACAAATAACAGGAAATTACAACATGCATTAGCGGAGGTGAGATATGCAAATGATTAGAATTTCAGCGCAGACACACATCACGAAGCGCTATTTAAGGATTGGAGATTTCGACGATTTCAAGTTCGGCAATCGTGTTTTTCTTGTGGTTTTTTCAAAAAACGATCAGTTATGACTCGTAGAAAACAGCGATCAGCTTTTGATCAGTATCCGAGTTCGACAGAGGAAGGATAGTGGCCTACCGAGATTGTGGATTATCTTTCAGGGAAATCGGTAGTCGTGTTGGACGAAACCAAACAACTGTAATGCGGATATGTGACCGTTGGATGCAGTAGGGTACGACGGACCAACGTGGTCGATCGCATTCACCTCAATTCACCACTTCACGTGAGGACAGGCAAATTGTGCGCATGGCAGTGATGGATCGCTCAATCACATCACGAACATAACACAGCACATTGAGTCTGTAAGCATCATTCAGTGTCTGCGTATACCATTCAACGCCGTTTACAGAAGAGTGGTCTGTCCGCAAGACGTTCATTGCTTGGTTTACCTTGACGCAGAACACAGACGTCTCCGCCGCCAATGGTGCGATGAAAGAAGGATGCGGGCGGCAGAATGGAATGAAATTGTCTTTACTGACGAGTCACGCATCTGTCTGCAACACCACGATGGTCGGATTCGAGTCTGGAGACACCGTGGAGAGAGGATGCTGAACAGTTGCGTTATCACGCTACACTGTTCCTGCACGGGTATTATGGTATGAGGCGGTATTGGATATACTCTCGCACTCCTCTAGTATGCATTGCGGTTTTGGTTTTCCTTACTTCAGGGCTTGGCCACAGACATATTTCAACAGGATAATGGCGCGGCCACACGTGGGCACGCATTGTTCAAAAGATTCTTCGTCATACCAGATTGATTGCTTCCTGGCCGACTGCGCTCTCCGGATTTTCGCCGATAGAAAACATGTGGTCCATGGTTGCTCAATGATTGACCCAGATTACACCCCAGCTGCCACACCAGATCAACTTTGGCAACGTGTGGGAAGCTGCTTGGTCTGCTGTAACCGCAAAACACATCCAAAAGTCTCTTTGAATCAATGCCGAGGCGTGTGGCAGCGGTGATCTTCCACCAATGGTGGCTACTCTGGCTTCTGATTCTGGCAGGACCACCTTCACAGAAATCTATAAATTTAATCATTGATACTTGGCCAATATGTTATCTACAAAATAAATTTTGTTGTGCTATCTCTTGTCTTTCTTGGTGTTGCATTTACGGTGGCAGCAGTGTATAATGTACTAAATGCTGCAAATTTTAGTCAATACCGAGTAATATGTAGGAATGTAGTAAGGCAGTACAGGTCACATTAGAATAGCAACGGTAATACAATAACAACCTGTTAGGCTTAAGATGTGAGGAAGGGCTATTAACATTGTGTATGCATGTTTGTGTGTGTATGTGTGCTAATGTATGTGTATACGTATTTGTTAGCGTATGTGTATATGTGTGTATGTATATTAACATGTATTAGTGTATTTATGTCAGAATATAAATAGTGAATGCAGTGCTTCTGAATCTTTTTATTCAGAAGTTAACGTTTGACGTTAACCTTAAACGTTTGACAACTTTACCACGGCCCGTTGAGGAGGGGTAGTTATATTTAAACTTGCCTTCAAACAATATTCATTTAGACCAAAAATAAATTAAATGGTTTAACATTTTAAATCACTAGAACGCTAAATAATCGATGGTAACCCTAAACTTGTTTCTTTGCAACGAGAAGGTTCATCTGGGCGTAATAGTAGACAATGAAGTGTGCTCCTTATGTTCAGTTCATTCCTTTGATTTAATTTGGTTGTCATATCACAGCACAAAACTTTACTTCACACAGATAGATTGTCGGGAATGGCAATAGGGATTTAAGTTCTGCGATGACAATCTCAGGGTATTTCCCACGACTTTAATCCAAAACAAAGGCAGAGTTGCCTCGAACGTAGTTGGTCGTTATTTACAAACTCCAGCAGTTCTTGCTGCTAGATATGCTAGATTAGGTATGGGTGCGTTAGTGTAGATATGTGTGCGTTAGTGTGTGTACATTTTCTTGTGTTAGTGTGTGTACATTTTCTTGGTGTTAGTGTGTGTACATTTTCTTGTGTTAGTGTGTGTACATTTTCTTGTGTTATGTGTGTGTACATTTTTCTTGTGTTAGTGTGTGTACATTTTCTTGTGTTAGTCTGTGTGCGTTTTCTTGTGTTAGTCTGTGTGCGTTTTCTTGTGTTAGTCTGTGTGCGTTTTCTTGTGTTAGTCTGTGTACGTTTTCTTGTGTTAGTCTGTGTACGTTTTCTTGTGTTAGTCTGTGTACGTTTTCTTGTGTTAATCTGTCGTAGTCTCCCACTATCCCAGAGTTATTAGTTACCTTTGCATATTATCTATGTTTGGATATGTAGGATTCATAATTAATGACTACTCAAATAATAAATCACTTATTTATTATTTCCTTAGGATAGAAATTCACAATTAATAATCAACTTTAAGAACAATAAATTATCATGAGTGCTATCAGAATTCAATTATGGACGACGGAATACTAACTGATATCACGAGGGAATAACACGTACAATCAAACTACACATTTAAATCTAAACTACAAAAATTACAGACCTGAAATCTTCTTCGGAAGGAACTTGGAAACTAGTAGAATTTATGAAGAGGCTGCAATCCAAGATATCTTCAATTACGTTTGAACCCAGTTAATGAATCTTTTTCAATAATCTTCTTCCCACTATCAAACTTCACTTCATTAAACTAAACTCTTAGAAACACCTTCTTAAGCAACCACGTAGTTTACTTTTCAATCCCAAACACGGAGTTCTACTCTATCAAACCGCTTAGTCATCCTCAACTCTTCATTTCATTTCTCCCTTTTATATCTCTTTCGAACTCGCTAAACCCGAAACTATCTTATTTGCATAAGTCACACTTTCAGCTCTCAGTGGGGATTGGTCAAAATAAATACAATTTAAAAAGTTTATGAGAGAAGGTTAGTGAAACGCGTAAGCACCCGTCACAACCCCCCTCCGAGAAAAAAAGCGTGACTTATTGAAGGTCTAAACGACCTGCAAGAATTCGCTTAATTTACCTAACATCTGAAAAACACTGAACCTGCACAAATTTTAACTACTCTAGAATGCCTGAACTTGTAAAAAGTTAACTCACGAACTTTATAACGCCTGCAAATTCTGAACTTGTAGAAAGTTTTAACTCTCTAAGTTAGAAACTTTAATTAAACTCACACACAGAAATGATTACTCAAAAGGGATACTCCACTTCACTTTATTGTTCTTGTACACGTTTAGGTTTCCTACAGTGCATCCCATTCGGGCAAAGATCAGGGGAAAACCTTTCAAGGAAAAAACCCTGATCATGCACTTTACTTAAGTGCTAATAAATATAAAAAATTTTACAACAGTATCTTCATACGACATCAAACTTTCATCACATCACTATGTTCAGGGACTGCTGCCCTGAAAGGAAACCTTGTCAATTTTTCTAAAACATGACATTAAATGCACAGAACTTTTATACAACTTCCTTATTGACATAAAATATGGCATACATTATATTATATATATATAGTTTAGTAACAAAATAACCCTTATCTGGTTTCATTTTCAAAAATTCCCAATCAATCGCGCTGTGCTGTTAATGTTTTTTTGTTAGTATTCCTAATTACGCCGCGCCCAGAAACCAGACACTACTTATACATCTTAATAATTACACACAAAATATATACATTTTACATAGAATATATTACAACAAACAATACAAGTAATCTCACATATAAAGCCACGTCTTTAATGTGTAGCAAAACAATTGCAATTCAACAAATGTTTTTCCACAATTTGGAAAAAAATTAAATACAAAAGTCTTTTCAACCGATATGAAAATGCACACAACTCAGTGACACTTTTGTACGTTAACTTTACAAAAAAAATTAGACTAGCCCACATGGAAAATACTCCGAACTGTCTGTCAGAGGAAAAATAAACAAATTAGAATTATACAACCTGACTAGTCTTTAGATCCAATCTGCATAGGCTTTGTCTCCCACCATGGCTTCTGTGCTGGATGACCTTGTCCTCGAGTTGTCCACTCTGCGCTCCAACCTTCTGGGTCTCCTCTTCCATCGAGTCCGTTGAAGTTGATATGCTCCTGCTGAGGCGTTGTTTTCTTCTGTGAGAACTGGAACTTGGCTGTTGTCCACTCGACGTCGGCTCCGAAGATTGTATGGACAGCTCCTTTCCTGATGAGGTCTGTTGTACTTGAATCTGTGGGATGGTCCTGGAACTGCTCTTTCAGAACTATTTTCTTCCACCTTTCTATAACGTTTCTGGAGGGACGAGAGGACATTGACGAGGAAATCTTTCTTTTCTCGCGATCTACTTGGGCCTCTGGTCTCTTCTTTTGTAGGTTTTCCTTCCATGATTCAGGCCTTCCTCTTTTCTCTCTCTCAGTGTATAAAGGTCTCCTTTTCCTGAAATTATACGCGCCACCCCCGAAGAAACAGCAGATTCCGTCCGTCCACGTTTTTTTCTCACCTCCACTCCATCGCGTCTATTCGCAACTATATCTCTACTACCATTTACATTTCCTGATTTCGATCCTTTACGACCACCCCTATCATTCTCCGATTGCACCAATGACGACTGCGCATCATCTGACCTGATTGACGTCACTGCACCATGATCACTACTAGTGTTACTTTCCGACTCGGCAACACTGTCTTCTCTTTGATGGTAAATTCTCACCTGGTCCACATTAACCGTTATTCTTTTACCAAATTTTAATATTACTAAATTATTATTATTTTTTACACTCAGAACTTTATATGGGCCTTCAAACTTTGGCATAAATTTACCTACTATTTTTTTACATTTTGAACTTAACGGGTGAGTTTGAACTAATACTAGATCACCAACTTTCACATTATTTTCACGCCTCTTTTTATTATAATATTTCGCCCACTTCTCTTGCTGGCGCTTTGTATGAACTCTAGCCTCCTCAAACAACCTTTCTATGTTCCCACAAACTAAATCTGATCCATCAGTTACCATAACTAATTTCTGAAAAGGGGTGATTAAATTTCGACCTAAAAATAATTCCGCCGGTGTTTTACCCGTTGTCTCATGTACTGCTGTCCTAATCGCATAACCGAACTCTTGCAGAAATTGATCCCAGTTAGTGTGATTATCCGCGACAAAACTCGAAATCATTTTTAAAAGAGTGCGATTAACTCTTTCTGTTTGATTAGCTTGTGGACGATATACCACAGTTTTAACGTGTTTTATGTGCAATCTGCGACATACTTGCTCAAAAACTTCGGATATCATTTGGGGGCCGTTGTCTGTGACTAATTTAACAGGAGCTCCATAACGCGCAATATAATTCTCAAAAAATGCATTGGCAATTTGCTTTAGCCGAAGCTTTCCTTAAGGGAACTATTTCAACCCATTTAGAAAAATTATCTGTAATTACTAAAATAAATCTATAGCGTTCTGGACTAGTTGCAGGGTATGGGCCTAACAAATCTAAAGACACGATTTCATTCGGAAAATTCGTTATTATGGGAATTAATTGACCAGCTGGTAATCCGTTTTTATAATTAATTTTTTGGCATTGGTCGCAGGTTGCTACATATTTATAAATGTATTTCCTCATGTACGGAAAATAACACGCGTCCTTTAATTTTAAGTAGGTTTTCTTTTTGCCTAAATGACCTGCCATAGGCGAGTCATGAAATTCTCGCATAACATCTTTACGTAATGTTTTGGGTATAAATACCCTTAATTCACCTAGTGTGGTTGTATATTTTGCATAATATAGCAAACCGTCAACGATTTTAAAGTCATTGGACCAATTTCTGCAGATCGATTCATTAACAGAACTATCGTCCGGATTTTCCAAAACCTCATTATATGCCCTAGCTCCGGGTCATTTCTCTGTTCCTCTCTTAACTGTTCTCTAGAAGATAATACTAACGATCTAATCACCGCACAAGACACTTTTGGTTCCTCATTACTTTCTAACGGGTTTCTAGACAACATATCAGCCACTAAATTTTGCGTACCTGGGCGATGTTCCCATTCTACATTAAAATTTGCCAACTTAAGCGTCCACCTTATCATTCTAGATGACAAATTCTTTCCCTTCGTTAATTTGGTAAGTGCAGCATGGTCTGTTATCACCTTAACCGACAAGGATCCGAAATACGTGCGATATTTATTTAATGCCCATATGACAGCTAAACATTCACGTTCCGTCACAGTATAATTCCTTTCTGCTCGGTTTAAAGTTCTCGATGCAAACGCTATAGGCCTATTATTCTGTGTCAATACTGCTCCTACCCCCACTGAGCTCGCATCCGTATAGAGTTCAAAAGGCTGGGAAAAATCTGGTAATTGTAACACTGGAGCTTCTGTCAGTGCTTTCCTAATACGATCAAAGGCTTCCTGTGCTGATTCCGACCAACGGAACTTAGAGTTTTTTCGTTTTAATTATATATACATGTCTGCGTAGTTTTTAATAAACTTTTGATACCAACCCGTCATTCCTAAAAATTTTGCTATTTGTTTTGCCGTTTTCGGAGGCTTCATTTCAATAATTGCTTTTACCTTTCCCTCATCTGTTTTAACTCCTTCTTTATTAATAACTAATCCTAAATAACGTAATTGTTCCCTCGCGAAATGACATTTCTCGCGATTCAATGTCAAACCAGCCTCCTGCAATAATCTGAATACTTCCCGTAAGTGTTCTACATGGCTTTCAAAAGATGGAGACGCGATGATCACGTCATCCATATAACAATGGGCAAAACGGCCGAGGACTGGCCTGAGGATCATCTCAATGGCCCTTTGAAAATTTGGAGCTGCCCCCGAAAGGCCAAATGGCATGCGAGTAAATGCAAAAGTACCATTTTTTGTAACAAACGCCGTCTTATGCACATCTTTGGGGTCTACTACCATCTGAAAGTATCCGCTGCGTAAATCAAGTGATGTCATAATTTCGGTGTGCGGAATATTAGTGATCAAATCATCAATTATTGGTAGCGGATATCGCGGATATCTCGTGACCGCATTTAACTTCCTATAATCTATTGCAAACCTATAAGCTTCTGGGTCATCTAACGGCAACCCGTTTTTCTTCCGACATAAAACAACTGTAGACGCTTAGGGCGATGTTGTTGGAACTATTGTTCCATCACCCAACATCTTCTGAACATGGTAGTCGATTATACCCTGTTTGACCCTGTCATAGCGATAAGGTCTCGAAAAAACAGGAGGACTATCCCCCGTGTCAATTTCATGACAAAATACATGTGTTAGACCAGGCTTAAGCGAAAACAACCCATGAAATTCTTTAAACAAAATCTGCAATTCTTGCTTTTGTTTTGAATTTAACTTAGTGTTAGATAAATCTATTTGAACCGGTTCGTCTAAAATTGCCACTTTTTCCGTTTGCGAATCCGGAATGATTAACGATTTAGACAGGAAATCAAAACTAATTTTCGCGTGTGACATGAAATCAACACCCAGGATGCATGGATATTGCATCTCAGCAATCACATGAAATTTCCATAATTTCGAAAATTCTCTTATTTTAATTTTCAACTCAACTGTGCCTAAATTTTTGCACTGTGACCCTTGAGCTGTAACTACTTCAGCTAACGATTTTTTTATAGGACAGAAAGAAAAATATGACCGGTACGTTTTTTCTGAAATAAATGACTTTTCCGCACCTGTATCCCAGAGCGCTTTTAAAAAAGTATCATTCAACAAAATCGGCACATACGGAAGTTCAACTGGTGATAATCGCAATGAATTAATTTTAATTTTACTAGGAGGATTTGACTTAACTAGCGATCGTTTACCTCCCGCAACCCGATCGCTTAGAAGTTTAAATTGGCATTTCTTTGCCTTTCGCTGTTGCAATCAACACGCCTCCAATTCTGTTTTGCTGAATCATCATTAGGACCCTTCCTAACCACCATCCTACGGTTCTGATACCGGTCTGTTCTCTGATTTGGCTGATTGTATCGATTTCCACCCTCGAATCCTTGATTTTGATAATTACGACGAGAAAAATTATTCGCACCCCTGCCTAGTCCTCTTTGATCATTTTGACTATTTCCGACCCCAGTATCTCTCCAATTTCTATTATTCCTTCTTTCCTCAGGATTCCTACTCACATCCCAACTTCGTCTAGCAAAATTATTACTCGAACCCTGGTTTTCCCTGCAGTTATGACGTTCCTCATACCGGTCTACCAACTCTATCAATTGAGTTTTCGTTGTGGGGTTTCGAACTTCTAAATAATCCATTATTTGGGGTTCTAGTCGCATTACTATGTGATCAATCAATTTTAACTCCTCATAATTCAAATTGAGCGTTTTATGTATTTTCAACAACTGAAAAATAAAGTCTGACGGGGCTTGACCTCTCCGTTGTTTTGACGAAAAAAACTGAGCTTCTAGCTCTGATTTATTCCGTATTACCGGAAAACTATCTGATAATTTCTTTTTAAGTGTTGCAAATGCAGTCGCTTCTTCATTTACACACTCGAAGCCGATGACCTCATACCAGTCTAACGCTCTCCCAATTAAATGACCTTTTAAATATGCACACGATAGATTCGCCGGTATTTCATAGTAAGCTATATTGTCATCGATATTATTTATAAACTCAGACACATTTTCTTTACCCGAAAAAAATAACTCCGGCAAAACTCTAAATTCTGCACCTGCTCTTAATTCCGGTATTTCGTTTGGGCGCCAGTGTCGTAGTCTCCCACTATCCCCAGAGTTATTAGTTACCCTTTGCATATTATCTATGTTTGGATATGTAGGATTCATAATTAATGACTACTCAAATAATAAATCACTTATTTATTATTTCCTTAGGATAGAAATTCACAATTAATAATCAACTTTAAGAACAATAAATTATCATGCAGTGCGATCAGATTTAAATTATGGACGACGGAATACTAACTGATATCACGAGGGGAATAACACGTACAATCAAACTACACATTTAAATCTAAACTACAAAATTACAGACCTGAAATCTTCTTCGGAAGGAACTTGGAAACTAGTAGAATTTATGAAGAGGCTGCAATCCAAGATATCTTCAATTACGTTTGAACCCAGTTAATGAATCTTTTTCAATAATCTTCTTCCCACTATCAAACTTCACTTCATTAAACTAAACTCTTAGAAACACCTTCTTAAGCAACCACGTAGTTTACTTTTCAATCCCAAACACGGAGTTCTACTCTATCAAACCGCTTAGTCATCCTCAACTCTTCATTTCATTTCTCCCTTTTATATCTCTTTCGAACTTGCTAAACCCGAAACTATCCTATTTGCATAAGTCACACTTTCAGCTCTCAGTGGGGATTGGTCAAAATAAATACAATTTAAAAAGTTTATGAGAGAAGGTTAGTGAAACGCGTAAGCACCCGTCACAAATCTGTGTACGTTTTCTTACGTAGTAGTCTGTGTACGTTTTCTTGTGTTAGTCTGTGTACGTTTTCTTGTGTTAGTCTGTGTACGTTTTCTTGTGTTAGTCTGTGTATGTTTTCTTGTGTTAGTCTGTGTACGTTTTCTTGTTTTAGTCTATATTTTTTTTGTTAGTATGTTAGTATGTGTTCACGTATGCGTGTAGATTGGGATTTTTTTATTGAGTAACATGTAGATTGGGATTTTTTTTATTGAGTAACATGTAGATTGGGATTTTTTTTTATTGAGTAACATGTAGATTGGGGCTGGGACCACTACCCGAAACAGGTTTCAAAATCAATTTTTCAAAACGGGATTTGGCCTTGACGGACTTAAAGCCACGTGATAAACCCCATAGATCTTTTTTCTGTTCAGTTGGGTTTTAGCGGCTGTTCGAAGTGGAAAATTGTTAAGTTGTCTGGTCGGTCGGTCTTTTTTTTCCTTTATTAGCCACATTTTTTTTTAAATATTTATTTAAAAAATATTATTAACTGCAGATTTTATAACAAAGCCATAAAATGAAGCTTTTAAGTTCTTATTAAAGTTCCTTATATATGCATGTCCTTAAAGATAAATAACTCAAAAGAGGAATTTTTAAATATATGGTCAATAAACTGTCACTTAATACAGGAGCAATCTTAAATTTTCGTAAACAGACTTCATTTATTGAGTTATTTAGCTACTATTTAAACAAACCATTGAGCTGAGGAAATGAAAAGAAAAGTATCAAATTGTGTTTTTAACGCGACGGAAGTCATAAAAGGGTTTTTCCTGGCTGCATTTTGGAACTTCTCATGGCTCGTCGCGTTCTTTATTTGGAGCTGTTAACAAAATAAAATGGATCAAGCACAAAAAAAACTTTCTTTTCAATCAACTGGGTGGAAATTCTTTCTGGATTTTTCCAAAGAGCCAGATTTGTTCTTTTATACCTTTCTCTCAGAGAATTTTTCCCCCTCTTGCACAAGAAAGATTTCAGATAAGTAAGTTAGAATTTCATCAACGTTTCTACACTTTTTTTCCACATCGAGGCTTAGTAAGAAATTTTGCTTGTATATTGAGAAATATAAAAATGCACTTTTAAAAAAGAAGTTGGTGAAAGAGGGCGAAGTTCTTATAGACCATAAGGTTCGAGATGTTCTTACAAGAGTGTAATTGGTATTTTAAAAAGCAAAAATAAATGGTAGTATTTATTAGAAGTAAAGAGAAAAAATTTCAAGTGAAAGTGTTGAAAAATAAAATTTTAGCTACCAACGAGTGAAAATAATAAAATCTTTAAAGTAAAATGTAGTCCTTTAATTTTATGTTCTTTGCAAGATTGTAACATCAGGGAATAGTTTTGTCGAGTCTGCAAACATTTTAAGTGGAAAATCCGTTAGGCTCAAAATATACCAAAAAAAAAATCCAAACAATAGAAAAAAAAGACAGTTATTAGGATTAACAAGGCATATACAAAATTGTTACAAGACTTTTGATAATTTTGGATTCCATTTCGATTTGTTTCTTGAATTCCCGATTCCGTATAAATAAGCGTAATAAATCATTATATTAGTAAAAATAACTTAATTTTTGTAAGAGTTTTACTTTCATCTAATACAAATTTCGAGAAATTCATCGAATTTATAATATGCACTATATAACAAAAAAACGACGCATCCAGCAGGAGTTGCCCGATTGTAATGAAATTTCGTATGCAAAGACGTTTGTACCCAACATGCAAATGATTACAATTTGGTGTCGAATGAATGAATAGCGGGAACTACAGCGCCTGGGAACTGCGCGCTCAGCAAGTGTCTATAAGAAGCGATTATCAATCTGATGGTCAAACTTTTTGTCGCATTGCGATTTAGGATACCTTTCAACGACTAAAAAAAAAAATGCCTCACTCGAGCTCTTTACGAGCAACTGTCAGAGTATGAAAGAGATCGTATCATTGGATTGAAAGAGGCAGGTTGGGAAAATTGGAAAATCACTCGTTATATGGGTCGAAACGATGCGGGCATTAGATGCTGACAAGAATGAGTGGACAGTGACAGATTTTAGCGTCATGATAGTAGCGGCCGAATTATTGCCACAACAGATAGGGAGGACAGATTGATTGTCAGATCAGTTGTCACGGGGCCCAATTCATCGTTATCAACCATCAGACTTGCGACTCACACAAATGTCCACCATGACCATTCACAGACGGCTGATAGAGCGAAATTAGCACTCGTACCGACTGCTACGACACTTGCCACTCATGCTCTTGCACACTGTTGAGCAAGATTAAAGTGATGCTTGGCTCGATAAGATTTGAGTCATGCTGACTGGGGATGTATAGTGTTTAGCGACGAATTCCGCTTCCAACTGTGTCCTGACGATCATTGAAAACGTGTCTGGAGACGTCCAGGGTAGCGTACCGATCCTGATTTCACTAATGCACACCACCCAAGCCCTCAAACAGAAGTTATGGTCTGGAAGTGCCGTTTATTTTGACATACGGGCTCCTTTGGTCGTTATTAGAGGCACACTTACAACTCAGCGGTACGTCCATGACATTTTGAGAACTGTTGCTATGCACGTGTTGCTATGAACTGTCTTACAGCTTGTCAAACACTTCCTTTGCCAGCCATATCACCAGATGTCTCTCCAATCGAGAATATCTGGAATATGATGGGAAGGTGACTACATCAACCAGGGAAAGATGATGACCTGTCCCGACAATTGGAGAAAATTTGTTAAGAAATATCGCAGCAAGAGACCACCAGGCCACGTCGTATGGCAGTGCATCCAGGGTAGAGGTGGGTCAACACCTTATTGAACACCTTACTTTGTAATTATATAACTCTGAAATAAATAATTCCATTTTTCTGAAATTTTAACCAGTTTCTATTCTGTACATAATTTTTCTAATTTTTGTCTCTATCGAACAACTCGTTCTTGGTGTGTGTGCGTGTGCTTGTGAGTGTGTGTGTTATAGAGTGTATTTTTTTAAAATTAATTCCGATATGGTGAAAGCAGACATTGGAAAAGTGGTCGCATGCAAATTATTGACGGTTAAAATAACAACGCCGTAGGCGACTACTATAAATTTTCAAAACTTCGAATCTAAAAACACCATAGATTGATTTTTTTAAAAATGTATTTTACTGAGAGTCCCCAAAATAATCCCATTTCAGGTTGACAGTCATCGTGGAATTCAATCTTTTGGTAAATATTTTATGAGTACACATCGCCAACTAATTTATCGCCAAGGTAGTCTAGTGGTCTAGGTCACGGACTAATGGGCGACGTGCTATGACTTCGAGCCAAGTGCGACTGAAAACTCGCCGTGTAGAGGAGCTGATGCTCGTTAAATTTGTCGGGGCTCAAACACCTCTGGTGGGGTGTGATAGTTAGGAGAGGGGGTACCAACTCATGTGTCGTCTTCGTTACTTGAGCATGGTTCAAAATTGCGAGATCCGTTGCCAAAAGCCCTAGTGTAGCTGAATAAACTGACGTCATTGTTCACTCATTCGCCGAACTAACATATATGTCCTGTTATGTAACCACCCTCCCCCTCTATTTCTTGTATCATGTTTTCAAGTGACGAATTGTGGAAGTTTGAAGAATGTTATATATTCTCGTTACTCGATCCTCTGGTACAAAATTATAACTTTTTTCAGAATAACATTTTGATTATTTTAATAACATTATTTAAAGGCCTGTTTATAAATATAGCATTTAGAAGTAGCACGAGTATTACTGGATTCTTAGATTTGATTCATCGTCAAGTGACGAAGACAACACCCCGTACTGGCACCATCCCATTCTGAACTTCATACCACTCCAAAGGGCTTCGAAAGATTTAACGTGCATTGGGCCCCCTTTACTCGGCAGGGACACTAGGCTCCAACTCATGATACCCTGGTCTCGAGTCAGTGATTAAAAAAAAATTTTCATGGTTAAGTTACGTAGATGAATTTTGAAATGGAACATCCCATTTCAAGGCACCTGCAAACCTACACATGTATATAAATTTGTATCCATTAATTCTATTTTATTCTTTTCTCACAATTTTTCCTGCAAATTTTATTTTTACAATACACAATTTTATTTGACTTAATTCAACATTATACGGATTTGTATCTGAATTCTGTGCTTATACTTTATCAATCTGATTGAACTTGGAAAAAAAGTAAGAAAAATCAGTGGAAAAATTAAAAAATGCATCACTGTGTCCAACTAGTTGAAATAGAAATATTTACAGAAACTTTTCTTTTATATTTTTATGAACTATAACTACCTATTAATTAGTAATCCAACTTTAAATAATATTTCTAGTAAAATGAATTTCTAAAATAGTGGTATTTTTCCATAGTCAGTGAAAAAGAATTTGAAAAGGCTAATCAAATTTTTATCTCTTTTTTTTTCTGTCATTATTTCAGTAAAATTATTTTTAGATTACTTATGTGTGAAAAAAAGAAAAAAGAAAGTGGACAATAAAAATGTCCTCATTCTTTTTTTTTTAAGTTTTAAACATCATTTGCCCTTTTCTATTTAACAAATCGAAAAATATTATTTTTTATCCTATTTGTTAAAAGTGTAGACAACAAAAGCCAAAAAAAAAAAAAAAAAAAAAAACATAAGTTCGAAATGCGATAAACTCCAAGAAAATGAATGAAAGTCCTTCGAATAATATGGAGGAAAAAAATGATGGAATTTAATGAAGAACTCTTTTCAAAACAAAATAGAATAATTTAGCATTTACAAACCCACTGAGTAATACATCAAGAAAGATCCTAGGCATTATCATTCAAAGCATTTTTTGAAAGATAACGATTTAAGAACACTGATGATAGATGCTTCATTTGACATCATATATCACTTTAAAACTATTTTTATTCCGATAAAAATGTTTCAATGCAACTAAAAAAGGAGTTTTATGTTATTCCTTCTCGAGTATTTTTAGTAAATGATTTATTTCTACATTCTTTTCGTTTATTATTACATTAAACACATGTTATTAATTTCTCTTATTAGAAGAATTTATCTGCATCGTCAGAATTTGTAGGAACATTTTTGTTCATTTTTCATTTTGGTTTGACGTATATTTCTAGGAAGATATCGATTCATTCAAAGTATTGGAATTGCTCAAAAGTTTTTTAAAAAATAATTTAGTTTTTTTTTATTTAAAAAAGTCTTTTGGCATGTTAAAATTTTTACATTTGCCAAAGACAAATGATTTGTTTTATCAATTTTTTTTATTTTATTTTATATACAGAATAATTAATTTTTCTTCAAATAGTTTATAATTTTAGTGTGATCCTGTTCATGAAGAATATATATTTAGTTATTACTTATAAAAACCAGTCTTTTTTTTTAATTCTAGAATTAGGTTTAGTTAGTAATCCCAATTAATTCTTCATTAAAAACCCTTAAAGCGAATTCTCTTTTAAAGGGACGTAAAACGATTTGAATTAATTCCTATTTAGAATGCTTGTTTAGAATGTTTTCTAAGTTGATGATACTTAGGAATGTTTTGCTTATAACCTATATATATGCATATGTAACATGTCAAACAAGATATTTGCTCAAAGTACAAAAAAAACGAAAATTATTTAGTTTCTATTATTAGAAAATTATTTAGTTATTTATTATTAGAAAAAATTTTAAAATTCATTATAGTGATTTTAAAATACTACTATTTCTACAATAATTGACAACATAAAATTTGACTTACTAATATTTTAAGTATATGCATCAAAATTTGGTTTGATTTTTTTGATAACACGATTAAATTTCACGAAATTATTTTTTTTTATAACCGTTTACTTCAAATTTCTTAAAACATGGATAAATTCTGAATTCAACTACCTCTGAAAAATTAGGTGTTGCTTTTATTCAAAAATTCGTACCTATTTCCGTTACACATATATGAAGAGTAATATAGAATAATTTTTCGAACACTTAGTATATTGTAGGAAAAAACCTTATTCAAAATGAAGAAAAATCAAAAGCTTTATTTTTATCATAAAAATCAACCTTAAAGTTCTTACATGTTATTGGGATATGAATATCAAAGAATATAAAATTTATTATAACTTGGGATTTCTTTTAACAAATAATTTCTTAGCCTTGATCTGTTTTCAGAACCTTACACATTCTATACAGTGTCCAAGAAACATTTCCATGAAAGCTTTCACTCGATTCATTGACTGTTTATTAACGTTGCATTTTGAAGCTAAATGAAGACTATTGGTTACGGACCTGTTACGGGTCCTATTCGCGCCCTTTTACTAATCCTCTAGGGGAAAATACTTCTTTCACTGTTGTTTGTGTTTAAAACCGCCTTCTGTAGAGTGAACTGGATTTTAAACTAATCTGAGCGCTCGCTGTTTTAACATAAAAGTGTAAGGGTTAGTCCTTAGGTTGCTATTAAAGTGAGATTAACAAAGTGACTATCGGAAGTTTTTGGCGTTCTTGAAAAGAAACTTTAGTCTGCGGGATATCCAGTTGACCCGGGCGAAACTTGAAGTGAAGTTACATCGGATCACAGGCTCAGTTAAGTGAAATTGTCTTAGAAATTTAAATTTGACTGCTCCCTTGTTTTATAACATTTTTCGATAGTAAATAGATACATCAAATCTTAGGTAATCAAAAATCTTAGGTATTTTTATAACAATGGTTGTTAATTATTTGGTGCGCCCCAAACTTCACCAGCGACCGCAAGGTAACGGCAGACCTTGTAATTGTGAACTATGGTCAAATAACAAGGGCAGACACTTGAGATGTGACACTCCAATTTTTACACCATGCCAAAGTGAAGGCTTTCAGCTGCGATAGCATGAGCCCCTCTTTAGGTGGTGAACCTTTAGAGGCGCCAAAACTCGAGCCAGCCATTTGACAGAAACAATGTTGACCAGGAATTCGTGACTATGATTATTCGACTACCACGACCTGTAATAATTCGAAGAAAAAAAAGTGGTGGAATGAATTAAACCATTAAAATGTTTTTAAGCTCTTCTTTGTATTGGCTCACCCCCCCCCCTTTTTTTTTAACTTGATACGCAATAAATCTTAAATAATATTTCTAAAATTTGTCCGAATCCATAAAATGTCAAAAATGATCCACGCTATTTGATTTCACCAACCATTTGGTTATCTGTGGTTCTGAAAACTCATTCTACAGTACAATAAGTAAGCTCTGAAACTTTAAAGAAGACAGCTTGGAGTTGGCGACGATGTTGGCAAGCATGGCGAGGAACATTCGATTGCAATATAGAAAATCCATGCCATACAACCCTTCCTCTCGATTGTTATTCAGGGAATGACGTTTAAAACAGAACTTCTTTTCTGCATAGCGAATGAGACACTCTACGTTATCGCTATTTCGGATGCTGTTTGTGAAATCAAGAATTCAAGTGAGAAAAAAGCAACGGGGAATTCAGCCCCTGCATTTCAAATAATGTTTAGATGTCTTTCAGCGCCTCTATCTCTCCTGCTTCAGTTCCCAGATCTAAAAGTGATCACTCAATTTTGAAACAGAATGTTACCATCATTTGGGGAAGAGCTTATTTATTGTTTCCATATTTTCCTCTCTTTAAATGATTTTTATTACGGCTTTTTTTTTTTAAATTATAATATTCTTTGCATGATTTGTCTCTGAAGAGAATGTGATAAAATAAAATCGAATGTTTCAAAAGCAAATTATTCGTTTAGTTGTTCAAATTTTCATTCGAATTACGTATGGAATTTGAATAAAATACATAAGGGATACATATAATGTTATTTGGAATTCTTTTTTTTTTAATCTTTAATTTAATTTAACAATGTAAGAATTAAATAACGATGCAAGAAGTAAATGAGGTTTGAGTGAGTGTGAGTATAATAGAAATAATTAAGTATATAGGAATAAGCTAAAGAAATGAAACTGTGGAATAACGTATAAAAGGACAGAGACCGCAATCAGAGAAGAATCTTCTGGAATAAGATGCAAGTAGCCAAGAATGAGGAAAATTTGACAGAATTTGGTTCATGATATCATGCGCAATACTTATGCTGCAAAGCAATTTCTGGATTAATTGCGTCAGTCAGCTCGGCAGGTAGAGACGCAGCTGTTCGTGTCGGTATAAGCATGTCACAAAACTCCGAGAGAAGATAAATTTGTGCCTATTGTTTTTAGCAATTCTTATTGAAGCCACTACATCAAGGAAAATCTTCAAAATAAATTTGGCTCATTGTTTGAAATTTAATTAAAATTTCTTTTTTATTCATTATAAAAAAAGCAATTTTATAATGAATAATATATATATTATTCATTTGGTTGGTAGGAGATGATGTATATTTTCAAAATAAAGTAAAATAGCTTTTCAACAAAAGTTTTGGATTGTAATCCGGTAATACTGTAAGTCGTAAATTTCCAATTGTATATGGATTTTTTAAAAAGAATATTGTCGATATATTCGGTGAATAGTGCTGCACTAAAAAGTGATACCAACCTCCGGGAGCGTACCAGGTCTACAATGACACAGACAAATATCAATCCGCTGCTTGTTAGTAATACAAAAAAAATTTGGTGAAAACGTATTTCTAACAAATTTCTTGTACCTAAATAGCAAAAAATCTCACTCTATAAAAATACTTCTATTATAACAAGCTTTTTGCTTAGGAGAAAAAATTATACTACAAATCATGATAACTTTTTCCATCTTTATCGGTTTTATTTCTTTTAGAACGGAACGGATAAAAGCGTAAATGAAATTCTCAAGTCGTCATAATCCAATCATCATAAATTACATGAAGTAATATAACAAAAAAAAATTCTTTCCAATGGAAACAAAGGAGTAACCACCCAATGGTGCCAAAACAAAACTAATCGCTGTAGTTCAAACTACTTATAAATACGATTACCTAAACAATTATTCCAGGTTGCTGCATTTGCCATTGGCTAGCGAAAAGCATCTGACAACAGAAACAGAGGGAAAAGAAACTGAGTAAATAACACAGCGGTAAGGGAAACGAATTCATAATTTCGAGACAAATAGGGGGAAGACCTGAACAGAAGGCGCAACAGAATAATGAAAGGGAAAAAACACAATAAAATGAATAATTTATACTATAGCAACTAAGGCGCCAAACTTTTCCGCTTACAACACTTCTTTTCCAGCTCATCCCCCCTGAAACAATGCGTCAACTTGAGGAATTTTTATTGAGCTAATGATTTTTCATGAGAAGAAACCCGAAAAAAGAAGCATTAAACGCAACGACAAAACAAATTATCAAAACGGGTACGAAATTGTTTCGGTGCTTTTTGGTTGATTTTGACTTTTTTTCTTTTCGGAACGGAGCGTTCCATGCGTGCGCACTCAGTGGTTCTCTTAACATAATCTGAAGAAGAGGTGAACTGTTTTCTCTCGAGAGTAAAAAAACAGAATTCCTAAATGGGATAAGAAAATGAAATAAAAAGTATTAAATTGTGTTTTATACGTTTTTCACGAAATAAATACTGAAGTATTGTAAATTAGATTGCTTCGAAGTAAATGGCGAGCTCATTATTTATCAAAAGGAGAGGGGAGGGGGGAATTACTTGTGTGTGTTAACAAGAAGAATTCTCCAAAACAGTTTCAATCTCCAATTAAGTCCAAATCCTTTTATCAAAACATTATAATTTTGAATTCATTGAAAGTTCGAGTTAAATTAGGTTTAAAAGGAATTTTTCCTTCATTTTCACATATGCATGGTTCCAGTAATTAACTGAATTTTGCTTAAAAATGCATCAATTTTCTAGTTCATGGAGTACAGTTTATTTTTTTTTCGATATGGATAACTAAGTAAAAAATACTAGAACAATACTAAACAGAGTAAGCACTATGTTCTGTACATATTTCTTGAGAATTACTATCGATTTTTTTAGCAAAATTGACCACTTCTTTGAATTAAATCAAAATACGCTTTGAATAAACTAATGCTTTTTCTTTTAATTTTCTATCACAAGATAAAAACCTGATTTGCAACATTTAAGGTATCCGACTATTCTAAAACTGTGAATTTTGCCAAAAATTGACACATTTTTTTATGATTTTATTTTATGGACCATCTTATTAGCTTTATAAAATTAGCAAGTTTATCATTTTCCGTTTACTAGAACAAAAACTACAAGTGTTTTGATAAAAGCAGATACCATTACTTTAAGCAAGATGTCATACTTTCAAACACGTTTTACTCGAAATGGGATTTTTTGAAAATAATCAAACGGGGTCAGCGATTGCTCAAAAAGTTTTGAACATAATGAACTGAAATTTTTTGTGTAAGCTCTGTAGAATTGTTTTATCAATCACTGTTCAGATTTATCAATCACTGTTTTATTGCAACATTTACAGTCCCTTATGTGAATATAATCACTGTCTTTTTAAGCTTTTTCATATAGTAACCGAGATAAAGGGCTCTAGTTTTTGTAAAAAAAAATATCTCTTATCCTGAAGGTCATTTCAAAATTGAATAATATAGCAACACATTAGATTGAAAAAATTGAAAAATTGTTCATAAACCTTTGGTGCAGAATGGGCCGCGTTTATGCTACTTTTTTTGTCAATTTTTACCCATTTTTTTCCATTTTAGTCATAATTTCTTTTTCTATTCTTTTTTTTAGCATATTTTTCTTAAAATGCACTAAACAAATCTAAAAATAACAAAAAAATCCCCATATCTTTTTTTTTAGAAAAAAAAAAGCTGTTGCAACCAGTCGGATACCTTAACATTATTACGCAATTATAATTCAATTGTGCTATTGGTTTAATATTTGGAACACAAGGAAATGAATTATTACTGAAAAAAGTTACAAGGAGCCCCTTAGAATTGTAATACCAACTCTTATTACTCTAAAATATTTGATTTCAACCAATTTGAATCTAACACAAGAGTTTTTAATCGAGTGAATGAGAGTGTATATTAACGTCACATTAAGAAACAAGAGAGTGATTGGCAACGGACCTCGTAGTTTTGAACCATGGCCAAGTGATGAGGGTGTCCCCTGAGTTAGAGGGTCTTCAGCGACACTAGGCACTAACTCAGTGACACCCCCCCCCCCTAGTCCACGATTCCGCTACCAAAACCACTAAGCTACCGAGAAAAGATTTCAGTTAAAATGTGTAACATAAATATGTTAAAATTTTAAAACGTCGTATTTTTTGTGTTTAAATTAATGGAAATAAATAGGTCTGCCACTACAATTGATATATTCTGTAGAGAATGAATGATAAATGACCTTTCTCTGATAAATAATTCAACTCTGCAATGATGTCAAACTATTCATTTCTCCCAGGAATTGAAAATAATAAATAGCCTTTTTGAAATATTTTCCTACCATACAGAAATACTGGATCATATTTCAAACAAAATGGAGCAAATGCAAAGTTTATTGCTGGATATGGATTGTGACGAGGAACCTTTATATATAATGCATTTAACTTAAAAATCCAGGAGCATAATATTGAAGATTTCTGAATAAACAAAGATGAAAAGATGATGTGAATTACGTCACATCGAAAGTTGGTAAAGGCGTATAGAATAACACATTTTAATTTTATTAATTATGAAAATACTGGCTGGTGGAAAGAAGTGTATTGTATATATAGTATGGAAGATATCGTATAAATATATATATATATATATATAACATTTTGGCATGAGAGGATGGGAAATAAGTATTCAAAAAGATATAAATCTGCGCGAAATGATATTCCAACGGCAAACCAACAAATGTGGCGATACCATCAGAAGAAATTCATTTCATCTGCATATAACATCAGAATTTTATGTAAGCATTCTTATTGTGACGGAAATCTTGGATTATGTTTGCTTCTCTGCCGCAAGAGTAGAGTGGCTCGGAAGATCGCTTGTAAGTGCGTGAGTGAATATTAACGTCCCACTGTTCAGCTACACGAGGGCTTTTCGGGACGGTCCGAGTAATTTTGAACCATGGTCAAGTGACGCGGACGACACCTGAGCTGGCACCCCCCCCCCCCTCCTAAAATCGTTTGTAAGCAAAGAGAGATATTCTTACAATAATAAATAATTACAACCTTAGCGATAAATTTAGAAGTTAAATGTCGCTACATTAGACGACAAAAATAGATGTCTCTATAAAAGTCTATAATGTTCCAGGGTAAATATTAGGGAGAAAAACCAGTACTTTGAACCAGAACTGAACCAAAAACCGTTATTTTGGACGGAACGAGAACCGAAATTGAATCGAAAATTTTATTTCGATTCCATCTTCAGTCATTTTGTTAATGTAACCAACTTATAAATATTTTCTAATTTAACGTTAACCCTATAATTATCATCATTGCATGTATATTGCTTCTCGATTTCTTATTTTGCTGTTCACTAGTACTTTTCTGTTTCAGTTTTGCATGAAACTACCTGTAGAAGGTAGATTTAATTCCCAGTTGAATGAATTTGTTTGTTTTTTTAAATATATCAGCATGTGATTGTTTCAAACAATCTACATTGAAACAAACACATGCCGATAGACAAACCAGAAACATGAACCTAGTTATCAAATACAATTTTGATAATGAATAGCAATACCAAAGCTCACCGCTCACAATTTATGCTGGTTAATTGCATCAAATCACATAGTGTGCCAATCAAGGGATAGAATAAAATTTTCTATATTTTAATGGAATTACATTCTTTAGCTTATGACCAAATTATATTTTTAGTGCAAATAAGAATATACAATTAACCGAAAACCTTTATTTTTAGCGGAATGAAAACCGCAACTGAATTTATATATATATATATATATATATATTTAGTTGAATCGGAGCGAAAAAATTACGTTTCAAAGCCCTGTAAAAAACTCAAGAAGTTCTGATAAGATTCATCCCGGCTTTTATAAGAACGATGTATAGAAATAACATCGGTATCAAACATTTGACAACAACTGTGTGTGTTGTGTATTTTTTCTCACTAGGAATCTGTTTATTATTAGATAGTTCTAGAATAATTCACGATTTTTTCCAAAGAAAACCTTTCCTACGTATGAAATGTTAGTTACGGGTGTAAGAGGGTTCGAGTAAGAAACAGACATGATCTAATGTTTAACTCTTAGCACTTATGAGAATTTATGAGAATGCTCTCTAATAATTAAATCCGAGGAACAATAAAACTTATTAATCCTATTAGATACATAGAAGCATTTATCTTTTTAACAATTCTCTTGAAGGATTTTGCTTCCAACTTGCTATCAGCCAAAAAGTGGACGTCTTCCACCTTTCTCTGAATCCTTCCCTTTGGATTTAATATTACGAAGTGTGTGACTACCAGGACTATTCTTTCCGCTTAGGATCAACTATCGAGCATTACCTCGTCTACTCAACAACTGGCACTTAAATAGAAGTTTTCATTTGCATAAAATCAAGTCCTCTCTACGGAAAGCAGTTATCAACTAAAAACATAGTTAAAAACTGGCCAATAATTTGCTTTATTTCTCTACAATTGTCAGCAAACTAGGGAAATTTATGACTTTTACTTAAAATATGCAAAAAGTGTGTATAATTTTATCTTGTGTGATGGTGATCCAATAAACCCTTAAAAAATCATTCAAAAGTCATCAATTAACAAAGCTAGGACATTACAAATTATCTTTTTATTACTACGATCTCCAGATAGGCTTAGGTTTTCGATTAATAGTAAAACAAAGGTTTGCTGAAGAGAAATAAGAGAATGTTAGAGTTTTATTCAACGAGTCTCCACGTAGTAGTAAGCAATAGAATGTGTCAATGTTCCTTAGGGATATAATCGATCGCGCATTGTTTAAACTTTTTTTTTTTTAATTTTTTTTTTCCTTCTTTATTCCTTCGAGCATTTTCGACGTTGTCAATAAGATGAAATATTCTTCTCACTATAACTATTTCTTGGTTCTTTAAAGAAAAGTTGTCGGTTCCGTCTGATATAGAATACAAGTTTGACTATACTTTGTTGTGTGTGTTGTGTGTTGTGTATATTCTTTTGTTTTGTGAAGCATTTTCGAATGCCATTTATACAAAGCCATCAAAAGAACAGAACGTACTACTGTAAAAGCACAATATTTGAAAACAATATTTTTAAAAAATTGTTTCTTTACAGGCCACTTTTCTTGAATAACTTCATTGCCTTGTTCATATATACAAAAGAGGAAGATGGATGAATAAAACTACTTTTGATACATTATAACATTGAGCACCAGTCTTTGTGTGTAGGTAGTAGCAGAATTTTTTAGCCATATGTACACTTTTTGGCTGGCCCTTATGAAAGAATATATATATATATATGTCTCAGATCCAGTTCACAGCGAATAATTTTTTTTTTATTTTTACACAACAAGACATAACACAATACGAAAACATACATAAAATATGAAGATTCGTTAAAAATTAAAGTTCTCTCAAAAAGAACTTCTGGTTTCAATAGCATTAGATGACACAAAGCCATCTAATGAAGGCTCTACGAACTAAAATTCACTGTGCACTATACATTTATATATTAAAATTCGAAAAGACAATACTTCACATGTGCATGATAAAATATATTAATTAAATGTAATATGTAACTAAGATATACAAAATTACTTGAACAAATTAATTAGTTGCATGTTAATGGATAAGATTAACATATTTGCTTTCATAAAATGCTTCGGGTTGAAAAAAGAATGATTAAATTAAAGGGATTCTTATTACGCTCATTTTTTATCTAAAAGTAACTAAACCTATTAATAAATTTTGTTTTGTAGTAATTAATCATTTAAATATCGTTTTGTGACTTATCGACTATTAACTTTAAGTTGGTTAAAATTTCTATATTGGATTAAAAATTGCATTAAATTCTAAGATGATGTATTTTACTTAGTCTTAGGCATTATTTTCTCCAACCATTACTGTCGAAAGTCTATAAATTACTAAAAATAATGGGAAAGTATGCTACAACAATGAATATTAAAATAGTACCTGCATTATTAGACGGGGGAAGGATGATCCGATCCTATATCAAACTCAAAATGAAAATATCCCTTAACTTAAGTAGTAAGACAATGTAACATTCTATTTTCTTAAACATCTCGTAATCACATAAAAAATAAATTTTCTTTTCTACAAGCATTAAAGAGAGCTTTAAAAAAGAATCCCGTGTAAAACACGATCACAAGTGTAGGGGACTAGAAATAATAGTACCACTAAGCCTCTTGTAAAATGTATAAACTTCAACTAAATATAAAATAATGTTTGTATAAAATTCAGCTTTTTACATTCAATGCGCAAAGACAAAATAAAAAAGTATAACTAAACAAAGCTGCAGTTTTTAATTAACTTTCTCTTTTATTCTTCTTTATGTAAAAAGTATTTACATATTTTCCGTTAATATTTATAAAAACACATCATATCTATAAAAAATCTCCTCAATTAAAGTTAAAATTTGTTATCTGAAGCAGTTCCTGTATATATTAGTAATTTTTTGATTATTATTTATGGAACTTTTTGGTAAATTAGTTATATTTTATTTTTGCAACGTTTTACATACTTTCTAATGATATAAATGTAAAAAAAATTAATACTGATATAACATAATATTAATAAAATAGTGACACTGAATGTTGTGCGATAGGACTTGGGTTCAAATCCCGGAGAAAACATGGACTTTTGTAAGAGTATAGTGTCTTTGCGCGGCATGGGGATACTCTAATATATCCTCTCGTGAGTTTAGTGGAAGAGAGTTGGGAGTCCACTTACAACCTCCAGAATGTTCTCCCTCAAAATTGGAGTGGAACTGAGCCAAATCATGCTGTCACCTGTAAGGTGCTCAAAGCTGTGGGTAACGACAGGTCTAGCCCTTTGCCGCGATGAATTTCCTGATCATCGATCTGACACCGTCAGACAGGGGCCCTAGTAACAATAACAACAAGAGCGAGTGAATGAGTGTTTATTAACGTCGCACTTCGAAGCTACACTAGGACGATAAGCAACAGGGCTCCATATTTTTAACCACGATCAGTGGACAAGGAACGTGCTGAACTGGCGTCCTACTCTTAAACTTTCACAGCATACCAACATAAGGACATTTGACCCAAGATAAATTTGACTTGCATCAGCCCTTCGACACGCTGGGTCTTCAGTACCATCAGAACTCTAATCCTCCCCTCGACAACGCCGGTTACGAATTCGGGCCTCCCCTAGGCTACCAGGGTCTTAGCTGAAGATATAATGTTGGCTATATAAAATCAATCGACCAAAAATATTTCGTCACGGGATTTTCGGAGAGGCGTGTTTCAATCGATTCCACACTGAAAATTGAATGGTGAAAAGAGAGATATTTAAGTGAATGGTCACTTTCAGTCCATTAACAACTAGTGTTTACAGTAGTGCTTCTCAAACTTTCAAGGTTTGCGACCCAATATAATATTAAATGATAGTTTTCATCGCGCCCCCCTTCCTAAAAATAACAATGTATTGAATTCAATACTACTATACTTGGACGTTAAAGCTACAATACGATTTTAAACTCTTAAGTGCTCCAGACGTATATAAACGTCTCGTTCACTGCATTGGACGTATATATACGTCTTTCCGATGTACGATCTTTTCTGTGCCCAGCTATCCATACAATTATTTCGAAGGCTTTGAAATGCAATAAAAGGACCTTGACAGCGTGCTTGCAAAGGATTTACTTATTTCAGAGGATTTGCTTATTTATTCCTCCCCTCCCGCAATACATCACATACGCGTTCCTACGTGGAAAATGGTGGAATTGGGGAGTAAATCACATAACTGTTTATCTGCAGCTTAGGGATTAATTATAATCCGTACTAATTATCAAGACAAGTGTTAATCTTTGTATACTTGATGACTTGTATACTTTTTAAATATGACAAGAGCTTGTGATATTTAAAATATGACAAGCCCTTGGGGTCACCGGTAATTATTAAACATGTTCTGATCGTATTGTTAAATTAATTAAGAAATACATTGCGTGCAGTACTGATGTATTTATAAGTTTTTAATATCAGAGTAAATGTGTATTGCATTTTTTATTATGTCAGAATGTATTCTAGTTGTTTACTTTCAGTACATTAATAATTTTTTAAAAGAATCTTTTGTTTACGACTTTTCAATGTGCTCGCGCCCCATTCATAGTTTTCACGCCCCTCTAGAGGGTTGCGCCCCACAGTTTGAGAAACGCTGGTTTACAGACATTAAATAAATGAATGATTGTAGCTATAGCATTAAGACTCTTAAATTTTCAATGCAAATTAAAGTTGAAGTTCAACAAGCATTTATATGTTATTTTGAAAATATCTCGCTCATTTTCAAAATTAATTTTGTAAACAAATTAGCTTTAAATATCATTACGGTCCTATAGTCTTAATAAATATATATTATTTTTTAATATTAATGCTGTAAACAAACCAGATGTAAATATCCTTCTGGGATACATTTTATTAAAGCAAATTACTTAACACGGTAAACTTATATTTAAAAATAAGAGTAATCTCTCTCCTTATTTTAATCACAAAATGTAGAAAAACAATTTTGTAATAACGTTTCTTTACGCTTTAAAGAAATAGCTGTATTCCAAAAATATACGATGAAATTTTAAATTACTTAAAATTATTCAGAAATCCAAACTTATGAATGTTGTTATTCAACGTTAACTCGAATAATTTCTTCGTACTTTGGAATAAAATAACATAATACAAAACAAACCTTCTTTACAGCAAAAGTATTAACGAAAAAAGTCCGCGTTCAATTAAAGGTAACCAATTTATCCATTCGCGAGAAAGAAAATGTTTTAATTGAACCGGAACGAAACAATTCCGTTATATATCATATCATCATCGTTGTAATATTTCAACAAACAACTCCACTCGATTAGAAGACCCATCTCTTCGCGGAATATTCTGAAAGTGACGTATTTCAACATCCCCCAATCAATTATCGGAATGCGTTTAAGAACTCATGATACTGGTTAACCAAACGCATTCAAATATATGATTGGCTCAATGTACCACAGGAAATCTAAATCCCTGCAGGGGACGGAATGGAAATATATATATATATATATCTGACTTTATTTAAAGTGTGTGGCATTGAGGAATAGCGTTAATTAGAAAAGCTTTCACACTCACAATGAGTTCGATATGAAACGGTATTGGTTCCCGATATCAGTTAGGATTGCGCTGAAGGAGTTGGAGAAAGTAGTCAATAGAGGAATCCCTACAGTTTAGAGAAACCTTATTTTCGTGATTGAAAAGATTGGATTCGATAATGTTTATATCCGAGTAAAAAGAGGTTTTAAAACTATTCAGAATATTTATTTTCTAACTATTCGTTCTATCTTTTTTTTTATTATTATGGGTGTCAGGTAAAATATATATATTTTAGGGTACTTTAATATAAACCATAAGATATATTTCCTAATTGTATGAAAAACACTATATTGTATGGATTAACTAAAACTATTCATTTATTGAATGGATAAATATGTTTCAAAATTTATACATATTTTTAAATTGAACACCAATTCATCATCCAATTTTTATCGTGTACCAGCAAGGCATTAAATGTATACGTTTTACTAATATTAACTTTGTATTCTAAAGAAGATACACGAGGAATACTAGCAATGCACCTCTTAATTTTCAATCATGGTCAAGTGAAGCCGACGACATCGGAGCCAGCCCCCTCCCTCCTATCCGAACTTCCACACCATACCAACGGGAGAGCTTTGAGCATCCACTGGTTAACAAATGGTCAAGGTAACAGACTCTTGGCCAGAATGTCACGAGTTCAAACCTAGTACTGCTGAAAACCCGGAGTCTAAGGGAGGGGTGATGCACGTTCAATCTGTTGAGGCTCAAACATCCTCCCGTTGGTGTGGTGTGGAAGTTAGGAAAGGTGGATACCAGCTCAGGTGTCGTCCTCGCACTGAAACATGGTTCAAAATTACGAGGTTCGCCATCAAAAGCCCTTGAGTAGCTGAATAGTGCGACGTTAATATTCACTCACTCACTTGAGCCTAGGGCAGTTGCACCACGAGCATCCGGCACTCTACACAGAGGGTCATCATTGACACTAAGGCTTAAACTAACACACAGGACAGGAACCCGTTTCCAGGACCATTTGACTAAAAAATTATTAGACCTAACTTTTTTAACACGATCGAAAATAGTCACAATTTCTTACAGGGTTCATTTACTCGATTTACGATTGCTGGTTTTCTTACGAAAAGATGAAGGCGAAATTAAAGGAACTGCACCTAGTTTACAACCTGAGAACTTTAAAAAAATGATTTCCCAGACGTGATCGAAGATACCAAAAATACATAAAAGACATGCAAAGCAGTAAAATAAATAACGCACAAATTTTGTATTAAAAAAAGACCTAAATATTTATTTCGCAAAATATTCACTAAAACACGAAAGTAGATGGTGCTGTAACACACATAGCCTTTTTAATACGTTTTAAAAATGTGTCAAAAATATAAAGTAGCATTAATAAAACTGCTCAATATGACACCCTTCATGTTCGACAATGTGCTGTAATCACAGAATCATATTTTAGACAGCTGACCGGAGTAAATCTGCCGGAATATCTAAAACATGGCTCCGAATGTTGTCCTTCAGATCTGGCAGGTTGACGGCCTCTGATGGTAGATATTATCCTTTAGATAATCCCACCACCAAAAGTCGCAGAGTTGATATCCGGTGAACAAGGAGACCATGTTTTTTAGAAATGAAGGTTGATCATCCGTGGGTCTGTGAAATGCTGTTTTATCAAATCATTTACACTTTGATCAATGTGCAGAAGAGCGCCATCCTGCAAAAAAGTTGTATCCTGAAGGCATCCACGCTTTTGAAGTTCTGGGATTATAAAATCCCTCTGTATATCATGGTACCGTTTTCCTGTGACGGAACAGGTTTGGATTTCATTTGGTTTTATCTCTTCAAAAAAATAAGGTCCAATGAGAAAAATAGCTTTGAAACCACACCATACTATCACTTTTTTAGAAGGCTTGGGTTTTTACCGGATAGCGCGAGGATTTTCTGCTGCCCAAATCCGACAATTGTGTGTTAACTTGGCCAACCAGGCAAAAGTGGGCTTCGTCACTCCACAGAATGTTCCATGGCCAAGTGACGTCAATAACCATTCAAGTAAAGAACTGAAGTGCAAAAATTTTAGAAACCTCTGGGTTCCCTTTCTTTAATTGATGCACAGTCTTTATTTTGTAGTGATAAAATGTAAGATCCACCGTAAGACATACAATTTGCACAGAGGAAATACGGCTATACACGGTATACAACTGACACCTTCAAACTACCATCTGGAGACTGACTGTTGGCTTCAACGACCGCAGTAGCCACATTTTCAATGCTAGAAGACGGGATGTGTTTTCGTCTTCTACCTTTAAGAATGCCAAGTTGTCTAGTTACCTCAAATTTCTGTACCATCTTACGTGGGGCATATGGAGACATTGAATCTCTTCGTATTCGCTTCATACGACGGAATTCTTTCACAGCTGCAACGGAGTTCTTCTGGTTCTGGTAGAACAATTTTACTGATATCGCTTTTCTTTCAACATAGGCATGATGAGCATGTAGAGAAGCAATACTTCTCTAGCAGAATCCGCCTTTCGTTTATCTAAAGAATAATGCTAGTAGGCATGCGCTGATTTTGCTGTTTCTGATTTTGAATATATGCAAATAAGTACCATTTGTATCATATTGAGCAGTTTTATTAATGTCACTTTTATTTTTGACGCAAATTTTTAAAACGTATTAAATAAAACTCCAAAAAGCTGTCAACAATTCTTTGTGTATTACAGAGCCATCTAGTGGTAAAAATTTTTACTATTTATTTATTTAATAAATGGCAAGCGCATCATTTGAATTACCTGTAGTTAAGATTTTACTTTATTTGGACCAATAGGACGGATTCGAAATCTCTCTGAAGTGAGCAACTTAGTTCTTGCTAACCCTGTATATATAAATCTTGTTCAAATTTTCAATCATTAATAAAATACTTTCTATTCATCCATTCAAAGAAGGGATTGACTTAAATTTTTTTTTATTACTTGTTATTTCAATGTTTTCTTGTCTCCCTTATATGTTTTTTTTTTTTTTTTTTGCAAAACACATTTTATACATTAAGTGTCGGAGTATTAAGAAAATTCTATTGATTAGAATTACGAACATTCCTTATCTCTTTCATACACTCATATCCTGGTTTATCATGAAAATAAGAAATTTTTAAAATTTAATAATGAAAAACGTAGGGAGGAATTGTTTTGTAAATAACAAACATCAGCCGTATCTAGAACATTAAATAAATAGCATACTTTTTAAATCCTAAATTGGTATCGTTCCTCCGCAATTAAGAACTCGGCTTTTTGAAACAGCCTCCTTTGAAACAAATAAATACATAGTTTTCTTAGCAGCCGCAATTTCTCTCGTAAAACAACCGGATACAAATACGCAACTTTCCGAGGAATGCGTTATGATGCATGTCTTTCAGCCATAAATAAAGTAAATTTTCCCTTTGATCTTTCGAAACATTTGCCATTCCTCCCGACAACTTCTCATTTAGAAATCGTGTTTGGTCACCAGCCAAATTGCTTTCTTTGTCCCCCTAATAATTGCGGATATGCAGAGTATAATTATTTATTAACATTACGTTTGGGCGTGTGAAGTAGAAAGAAGTTTTCTCGAACCCGTAAAACATAATTGTTTGATCACTTCAAGAATGAAAATATCTTCGACTGTTAGAGGTTTATCTTAAGTGCTTCTAGCTGCAAACGTTTCACTGCTAGGTGCATAGTTTCGGAAAGTCAATTATCAAGATAAATTTTATTGCTGCTCCAAAATAATAAAAATTTATCATCTTTTAGCCATTGATTTTCGAAATTTAAATATTCATTGTTCGAAGTTAAAGACATTTCCTAAAATATTTATTATGCTTTTCAATGAACATAACCTTATGAATTATATGAAATTCAAGTTCAGTATTCGTGTACTGTACAATTTAAATAACCGCAAAATAAAAAGTGATACAAATTAAATAAATATTCTAATAATTATCTGGAATATACTTGTTTTTCCATATTTGTATAATTATGGACAATGACTGTCTTTATTTGACTTTTTTTATTAATGTTGCACTCAAAAACAACACAAGGGTAATTAGAGAAATACCTTATTTTGAACCTCAGTCAAGTGACGAGGAGTACACCTGAACTGACATCTAACTCTCCAAACTTCCACACTATGCCTACAAAGGACTTCATTAATGAGTAGTTTTTCGTTTCAACGAACAAATAAAAAAAGATTCTTACTTGACAGAAGGCATTGGTAAATAAATGACGCAAATGGATGAACAAAACTTTCACCACAGGCATGAAACATTTTTATACCTGAATGTAAAGGATTATACAAAAGTAGACTAAGCAAAGCAACTGCAGGGCTGCTACATTAAATTCAACAGATTTTGAGGCCTTTGCAGACGTAATGGGCATCAGCTTCTCTGCAAGGCGTACGAAAAATGACCATTTAAACCCTAGGGAACTTAAATCTACGTTATCATCTATTTAATTCAAATAAATTAGTGCATCTCAAACGAAATATTATAATATTCCAATTACAAATGTGATGAATATTAGCATCTGCACTCTTAGAAGATATTAAAAGTGTACTCTGACCAAATAACCTTTTTTGTTGTAGATTTCAAACGTACTTTTTACTTCTGCGTTTCTTAGATGGACAGATAACACACATTCTACTTTTGCACACGTGAGTAATCCATTAAACAAATGTTTAGTTCTCTAGGATTAAGATCTCATAAAAATATTAACTACTGAAAATACAAATGTTTTCCAATTTATATAACTTTGAACAATGCCACCATTAAGAATCGAATCGATAATAACAAATGATTATAAGTATAGATTAATAAAATTAATAATCATATAAATTAAAAACTAAAGGGGGTTATAATTATATGCTCGTAGGTTGTTTTTTTTTTTTTTGCTTTTAAAAAATTAATTTTACTGTATTCCATTCAACCGAATCAATTATTTGACTCTAAACTGATTGGTTTGATTACATTCAGTTCATGGAAGTGAATTGTTGTTACATTTTACTCTGATCGATTTATCCCACGGATAAGGTTTAAAGCTCTTAAAAAATTCTACAAGCCTTAGAATTTTAGAAAATTTTCTAAAATGAAAATCACATGGATTTTCAGATACAAATGTTCTCTAAATATATAAAAATAAAGTTTTTTTTATTCTCCTCAAATGGATTGCAGGTGTGAAAATAATACATTAAATACACCATATTTTTCCTATTGTATGTTGCAATAACATACTACACTTGACTTATAATTATGTTGTGATAACATAATTATAATTCACACAAACATTTCATAACGAAAAGATTATTTTGTTAAACAATGCCACTAAAAAAATTTCATTAACGAAACATATACATGATGATTCTAAAGTGATGGAGCAAACTTTAAGGGGTGGTAGAACTCGCTCAAACCAACAATTTTTGTATAGGAATATATGGGTGGCCTCGTTGAGGTACGAACATAAAAAATAACACATTAAGGGAAACACAAAACTTCCATTTGCAGTATACTTATCGATTGATTCCGTACAGAAAATGTTTTAAAAGTTTTAAAAAATGCATCGACCCATCTTTATACATGCTTGGCGACTACTATGGCGTGATTGACCGATAGTATTGGTGATAATTGAAGGCAGCAAAAGGGTGTGCTAGTAATCTGCTGTACTACCAAAATCGGCATTTTTGCCTGAGATTTCGATTTTTACGGATGATTTTACTTGTAGCAAAAAGGCAGACATACATCTAATGTACAATGCTGCTAATGGAAATGGTAGAGCAACACTGTGACTATATCAGGAATGTTTTCCAAGTAGACACATGCCAAACCACAAAATATTGCATCGACAGCTGTGTGAAAATGGTTCAGTACTGATGGAGGGGTAGATCGAGGACTGAACGGCAAACACACCAAGAAGAAGTTATCTTGGACCAAGTGGACGAAGCACCTGACACAAATACAGGAACTGTAGCATTTATCCTACATGTTAGTCAACCAATCGTTTGGAGAGTTTTAGTGTCGGACTGTTGGTAGATGAAATTTCGAAAACTTTTTTTTTACCTTTTCTATACGGATTCAATCGTTAAGTATGCTGCTAGTGAACGCTTTATGGTTCCGTTAATGCGTTATGTTTTCAATAAAAATTGTTTGTTTTAGTGAGCTATGCCACCCTTCAAAGTTTGTCCCATCATTTTAGAATCACGATGTATTTAGATTACAATTTACTTTATTTTCAAACTTAACTTCCCGTCATTTCAAGTTATTTTTCAAACTAAATAAATTATAAAAACAAGCAATTCACAAACAATAAAAAAAATTTGAGTCGACATGAAAGACGTTCATTACTATAAGCGATTCCTCAGAATAAATCTCAATATTTTAACTTCTTATATTCGTCAATCATGAAACATTCTATTAGGAGAGAGAATGATGATATAAAATTCGAAAAACTTTTCTGAAATAAACACATGCATAAAATGGAATTCTCTTTTTCGGTAAACACTGTTATATGGCGTGTTTTAATAGCAGATGTATTTCGAATACCATCAACAGTCTGCCCGCTGTTGCATAAAATCACTTAAATTTGTTTTTCCAGCGGAAGTTTCCTGCGAATCAAACTTTCATTAGTATAATCTCAAGGGCAGATGGTTTGGTACAACAATTAGCTTAACCCCATTTTGGAAATTGAGCGGTCTAGACTACTACAATGACCTGTCTCGGCTATAAATTATAAATTTTCTTTGTGCTCCTTTAAAATAAAGAGTTATTTATAATAACAGTCAGCTCAAGCATAAAAAAATTAGGGATATTAATACGTGTGGGGGGAATAAAATAATTATCAGACCAATATTTTTAAAGCATTAAATAATAATTTATGTATAAGAAAAGGCATTTTCTACGTGTTTTTGACATAAAATTAATAAAGGGAAAAATACTTTTTTTATAAAATATCAAAAGCAATATTCTCATAAAAATTATATAATTCATAGAAAAAATTATTTTTGTACCGAGCACTTTTTACCCCTCAGAAGTATAATGATAGAGAAAAATGTGGGGGAAAAAATGTTCTGTTTTTCTAATTTTTTTTTCTTTTTCTCCTTTTAGCTTAAAATTTTTTTTAACTAAATGAAATTGTTTTTTATAGTTCAAAAGAAACTCAATTAAAGTTTGTTTGTTTTTTCTGTGAGAAAAATAGGTCGTAGTAAAAGAATGTTACATTTATTTTAGTATTTTATATTAAAAATAACATTTGGGGAAAATAATATGTCATAAAAGAGAAGCTTTGCTTTCTAAGGTTATGGGAGATTATTTTATTTAAAAAAAATGTAGACAAATAGCAATTTGAAAATTTTCAATGTTCCGAAAAAAATATAAATTTTATCGTTAGTTTTTAAAAAATTAATTTTTGTAATTTTTTTGTAAATGGGTCTTTTGGTTCGAAAGGAAAGTAAAAACATTCCTTACCTGTTTTAAAACATTTTTCAAATTGGAAGTGCATATCTAAACCGAACGGTTCGGGAATTAGCTATTGGGTCACATTAAGGCTGGACACCCTGTATATATGCACGGCAATGCTCCAGAAGACACAACTTGGATGGTTTTTGACAAACAACAATAGGGCGCGGTGCTTGTGTCTCATCCTTCCGACTCACCCTATCAGGCTCAATTAGACATTTTTTGTTTCCACGGAGGAAGAGAAATTTGAAAAGAAAAGCGATGTGGATGAAGTCAAAAACCAGCTACTAACGGCTTTGAATAATACCCTCCCTCAACAGTTCCAGAACAGTTTTGAGCAGTACGAAAAGCATTAAGACAAGTACATCTAAGCGCATGGACAAATTTTTGGACTAGTGTAGAGTTCAATAAAAAAGCAAAGTAACAAAATAACAACAACAACAAATTTCGGTTATTTTTGGATTCCCCTTCGTATAAGTAGACACATGCATTTAAATTCTTACTGGAAAATTTTTAAGATTTGTTTTGCAGGTAGATAAAACAGACTAGTGTGTTCGTGGAAAATTTTATTGTGCCTATTAACGTTAGCCTAACTTCAAAATTAAATAAAGCCTTTATTCTTTTTCAGGTTTGCAGTTTTAACTTCCTCGACAATACTGTAAAAAAGTCGTATAAAAAAAGAAAATATATAAACTCTTACCTTGGTGTGATGCGCAAGAAACAATACACAAACGCAAGTGAAGATAATCTTCATTGTGAGAATTCTGAAAAAGAAAGAAAAAGCGCAATAATTATCAAAATAATTATATCAATATAAGAACTATTTAAAAATATATTGGATCATCATTAAAGTTCATAAAATTTACATATTAAACTATGAAAGCGATATGTAATCAACGATAATCAATACTAGAACACAAAACAGCCATTATGTTTCAAATTTTTTATTTGTTCCGTGATAAATATCCAATAGATGTGTCAATATACAACTATTAAACCCAATAGATATGATAGTATAGATATGACAACTGCACATTACATTGATTATAATTTATTAAATTGATAAAAAAATTTAGTTAGTTGATTTTTAAATAACATCACAATCCGTAACAAAACGAGCCTTGCCATTTTGATCCTCAGTCAAGTAACGAGGGGAATACCCCCTCTGCAAATTTCCACACCATTCTAACGTGAGAGCTTTGAGCGCTCGACAAATTTAACATGCATCAGTTCTGCATGGCAGGTCTACAGTGGTACCAGAACACGGCCCGCAAGTCACGAGTTCAAGACCATGACCGCTGGGCTATCGAGGCCACATAATTTTTTTGTTTGTTTTTTTGCGAAATTCACAGTCATTCAAGAATTTTTAAACGAAAAATCCGCTACCCCAAAACTATTTCAAGAAAAAAGCCAAATGGCAAAGAAACAATTCTCTAGATGAACATGGCAGCTTCGTAATTGCGACAAAATTCTTAATAACATAATTAAATTACAATTCTTTCTCTCGGCCACTGTGGATGAGTGGCCAAGGTAACAAACTCGTGGCCGACGTGTCATGCGTTCGAGCCCAGTACCGCTAATGACCCGTGTAGGATGGCGGGTCATGAATATGACGAGGTTTATTCTTATTCCCTTTCATATGGTATGGAAGTATGGTGAGGGGGTGCCACTCAGACGTCGTCCTCGTTACTTGACCAAGGTTCAAAACTACGAGGTCCTTCGCCAAAAGTCTTCGAGTATAGCTGACCATTGCGACATTAATATTCACGCACTCACTTATCAATCACCCAATTCTTATTCGGAAAAAAATTCCTGATTTATATATAAATTGTTACAAGACATCCATCTTATTTTGGTAAAAAATTGTTTTATTTTTATATAAGTTTTACTTTAATCCCAAACGATTTGTAATACCGCCCATCCGGTATAGTGGTTAGTGACGCTGACTGCGGTGCCTTAGGACCTGGGTTCAAATCTCGGAGAAGGCATGGATGTTTGTATTGTAATCTTCATGACTTCAAATTTCTTCTTTGGGATGCGTGCTTAATGCTAACTTCCGTAAGCGATACTTTGGGGTGCACGGGGATTGAAATCAGAGATTCCCAAAGGGGTCTACGATCACCTCCAAGGGCTCTAAGCCAGTCAAAATTTAATTTAGGGGCCCATGAGATGTAAGTAGGGTCTATGATAATGGCCCTCGGAAAAGTAAATCAAGACTAATTTTTTTTAAAATTATAATCATGTGGAAATTAAATTTTACCTATTTAACAGATTTATTTACTAAATATAATGAGGTTAATTTGCATTTACAAGGTTTCAGCATAAATTTTATTAAAGCAAGAACATTTCAGCTTCCCTTTCCCGAGTTAAGTTAAAGAAGTATAATACTGAAGGTCCCGAATTTTCTAAATTTGTCGCAGACACTCTGTCAGAACGTGTTAACCTACGTCCAACATTTAAATGCCTTTTATTCAGATTTTGAAGTTAGGTTTGAGAATGATTTGACTATATGGCAATACAGTAGGCATTTCATTCGAATAGTCATATTGAAAAAAAAATGTCCCATTACAGTAGGAACTGACCGTAATAAACACTAACAAAGATCTTAAAGTTTAGAAACAGATACCAGCAATTTTGGCTTCAAAAAGTCAAACCTGTTATTTGTCTCGACTTTTGGAATATCGTGAGCAAGTTTTTCATTGCTTTTCCTAGTGTGAAGAACCTCAGTGCGGTTGTCAATCTCCAAAAAAAAATTGGACACTAACAGAGGAAATTTAATGTTAAACCAGACAAGATTAATACTAAATGTTGAAAATTTGATATTGTAGTGCTAGATATTCCTTCCTCCCTTTAAAATCATTTGTTTGTTGCTTAGTTTATTTAACAGTTGTATTTATTAATTAACTTTTAATTTAATTAACATGGGCTTTTTTAAATTTTAAACACTATACTTCATTACAGTTAGAAATTTAATTCTTTTAAAGTAGGAATAGTAGTACCAGCTATCAAAAAGACATTCAAGTTTGATAAATTTGCAAAAATTCATTATCCCAAACCGAAAAACATGGCAAGGGTCTATGAGACAAAAAAGTTTGGGAACCTCTGGTTTAAATAAAAAATGATTTGTAAAAGAAAATTATTAGAATATATTTTTTGAAAATTAAAGTCAGAGGTAAAACACAAGCGTTTAAATACTGGTCAAGTACAAATTATTGGCATTAAGCGAGAGAGTTTTTATTAACATCACTCTACAAGGAGCACGAAGACTATTGGCAATGGAACACAGTTTTTAATCCCGATTTAATAACGAGAAAGACATCCGAGTGGGTCCTAACTTGCACACCAACGTGAGGGCTTTGAGCCACAACGGACTTAGCATGCATTAACTCCTCTACATGATGGGTCTTTAGAGGTACCACTATGCAACCGCGCTCCTAACTAAAATAATAATAAATAATATAGATAAAATAATAATTCCTAGGGGGCTAATTAATTTTGATATATTTCATACCACAAAAGATTATTTTCAGAAGAGCATTTAAATTAATAGCACAGATCTGTAGAATTTCACTCGTGATTATGAAATTATAAGTAGCATTGCTCACAACTACTCTTCCGAAATGAGAAATTGTGAAAATAATTTTAAGTACCATTGTACTAGTGTAAGACGCATCTTTTAAGGCTGCTCTAATTTTCAGTTCCATTCCCTTTGAAATGATTCTGTGTTGAGTGAACATAACCCGCATTTCTTTGATAATAGCTTTATAAAACAGTTTCTAATTCGAGCCACCGCAGAAAGTGACATTGATTAATGTATTTGTTCCCACACATGCTTTAAATTGAATTGAACTTGATAAAGCTCTCTTCTCTATTGGTATAGGAACAAAAGGAATCTAATTCAAAATTTTAATTAATATTATATCTCCTTAGAAGATTCAGAATACTATGTTTAACTCTTTGGAAAATTGTAGCATAGTTAAAATTACGCCCAGGACTAGGAAATGAAATATTAATTAAAATTTAAGTAAATATTTAATCATAAGGGATGTTTTCGATTCTGATAATTGTGATCAGTTATGCTATGTTTTTATAACACACTTTGGAAAAAATATTCAATCCTTACTTTTTATTAAATTTAAAAATATTCGTTATTTGATTAAAATGAATGTTTTATTTGCCGTTAAATAGCAATATTCGACTTCGAATGCGCAACTTGTGTTTATAATCCTAAAATGCATTGAATTCTCCAGAATAGCTTGCATTAAAAAATACAAGCAAGTCACTCTTTTTCAATTTACAGTCACCATGGTTGCTAAATGCTGTTACTACTAAGACCCATAAAAAAAGGGCGCTGCAGGTTTAAACAGTCGGGTCGTCTCCACCCATTAGTTGGTGTGATTTTGAAGTTTGGTTAATGGTATAACAGCTTAAAAAAGTATTGTCCTCATCATTTATTGAGGTTCCTGATCAAAGGGCGAAATAAACAATTGTCAGCTCGGTAGCCTAGAAGTAGCGTGCCTACTTCACAAGCCTAAGGTTGAGGGTTCGATCCCGGCTTGAGACTATAGATTTTCTGTATTCAAAAACCATATGCATGCATGTTATATGAATATATGGCATATAAAAGATCCCTAGAGTATAAATCGGGCTCTGGTACTCTCGGGAAAATAAAATCATGGATATAATTAGCATCCGAAGAGAGCTTGAATTGAATCAATGCAAAAGTCAAAAATGTGGTAGCGAGAATCGCCACTTCATACGCCAACTGAAGGGATGTCTTGGAGGCTGCAAAGGCTTAACTGCCAAAATACAGCGCATTTAAAGAAAAAAATTAACCTTTCAGTTTGCACACTACAAATATTCTTTAGACTCATTTTACTTTGCAGTAACATGATGAAATGAAACCCACATCCAACAAAGTACACTTTGTTCATGATTTGATCAGGTATTTGCCAGAAACGGAACAAAATAACATTTTCAAAGCCTACTCTTGTAATAGCAAATATATTTGTTGTAAGACTATAATCACACTAATTTTGCAATACGAAATATTAAACGATGATTAATTTTCGATTAACTTTTCTTGAATGAAACTTTAAAGCAACAAGTTTGTGTGGCGCTGTCGAGTAGTGGGTTCACATACCTAGTGCCACCGAAGGCACACAGTATATAGGGACTGATACAGGTTCAATCTATCAAGACTAAAAGTTCTCCAGCTAGCGAGTGAGTGAATGAACATTAACGTCACACTATTTAGCTATTCGAGGGCTTTTGTCAACGGACCTCATAATTTTGAATCATGGTCAAGTGTCGAGGACCACACCTGAGTTGGCATCCCCCTCTCCTAATTTCCCCACTGCACTAATAATAGGACGTTGAAGTTTCAACATCTCCCCCTCCCTTCTACACGGCAGGTCTTCAGATGTATTAGGTTTGAACTCGTGACACGCCGGCCACGAGTTCGTTTTCTTTACTCTTCTAGGCTACTGCAGCCTACGTGTTGTTTCAGAAAATTAAATAAAAGCAATGCAACGTGAGGATTAGAAGCGATTATTTTAAAATACCACTCAAGTGAACATCCAAGCTGAAAACTACACCACGTTAGTGAGAGGAATTTGAGCACTATCATCTCAAGCCTCTGCAGGGTTCAAATTTACGTGGATTGTCACGCAAAGCCCTCGAATATAGCTGAATAGTGTGACGTTAATGTCCACTCAATCACTTAATGGCGTTAAGTTTCGATCACCGACTCAACAATGCCGGCTACAAGTTTGAGACCATGACCACAGTCACTCCAATCAACCTAAATATTTATTTAATGATTATAATCCTGTTGTTGTTGTGACTAATGTCACCTGTCTGACGTAGTCAGATCGAGGCCCACGAAATTCATCATGGCATAGGGCTAGATTGTACGCCTGTCGTTAGCCATAGCTTTGAGCACCATGCAAGTGACAGTACGATTTGGCTCAGTTCTACCCCAATTTTTAGGGAGAACACCCTGGGAGTGGTCAGGGGCCTCCCACCAACCTCATGAGAGGACTTGCGGCTCGACGGCTATTTAGAGTAACCCCATGTCGCGAAGGGGTACTATACATTTACAAACATCCATGCCTTCTCCGGGATTCGAACCCAGGCCCTACGGCACAGCAGTCAGCGTCGCTAACCACTCGACCGGATGGGCAACCTATAGACATCTCTTATAACCCTATCTCTTATCATATAAATTATCTCTCTTATAATCCTATAGACATCTAATGCATACAATCTTTTCCGAAACTGAGACTGCAATAAAACAGAAAAGTTTTCAATTACAAATTAAACAAATATGCAATTGTATCAGAGAATTTTTGAAAAACTTTAATACTTATTATATATATACTACACAAATAGCTATAAAACTAAATCTAAAAAAAACTGTAGTAAAAGGTTTGTTAAAAATGCATTGTAATGTAGAAGTGCCAATTTTGAATTATGCTGAAATACACAATTAGTCAATGAATGTATGGAATCAATTCATTCTTTCTCTCTTCGTTTTTCGTTTAAACAAACATTTCTTATAGAAATAATCAAATATTACCCTGTATAATGCATAACGATTTATTACACACCATAAAATATATATGCCTCGTCCGGGTCACCAGTTTGTTATGGAACGTTTTATTCTATAACGTTAAAGTTCTAAAATTTGCTGCAAAACATTCCAAGAATAAATTTTTATTCCATTAGGTTTAGCTGAGCCAACATCAAAATATTGCAACTAGTTTGATGCTAAAATATGAACTGTTGCCACTCCGGTAAACTGAAGAATGTTACAAGGAAATTGCTTCCAGATTTACAATATAAATACACAGTATAAATATAGATATTAGTTTACATAAAATACAAATTCCTAATATTACAAATACATAAAATAAAGTTATAAAATTTCAAAAATTAATTATTTTACAAATTATAATGTTCTATAATTTTAATAAATTTCTGTTTATTTATTAACTCACTTGGCTTGAGTGGCCATTATAGAATTAATGGCCGAGTTTATTATCGAGTTTAATTATATTTGTCTCAACACCACCTTTACTTGACAGTAATATCAAAACCCACCAACAACACATCATATAATTATTCCAAAAAGGAAATCGTGTTCCTTGCCTGAATTTACAATTAGCCATACTTCAATTTTAGCTAAACGTTCTCCTTGACAAATTACTTTCTTCCAACAACATTCCGTCGTTCCATTCAAGCTGACAATTTATAGGATTTAAAAGCAAAGTCTGATTTATTTGTCAGTCCCAGAAACAAAAGACGGTCTCACCTTGATAACTCAATTGCTTTTGAATCGCGGTTGTTGAGGAATTAATTGCGCTAATTATTATTTTTACGCTTTCGAAGAGCAAACCAGGGAAATTGGTGAATTATTGGCTCATTTAATGGCGGTCGAGGGGGAAAAAATGAGCGGTTGCGAAGAAGAGGGTTTATCTAGCCTTTGTGCTTCATAAAAGAGATGATGAGGTGGGTAGAAATTGTTCGGTCCAGTGAGTTTGACATGCGTTTGGATGATGCTTCGTTGGATTGCGATTTGCATTGATATTCCTACATCAATGTTTGACGTACGAATACTTATAAATATTGAAACTTGTTCGATAATCGGATAGAAAAATATTATTACGAGAAAAACTTTGTTCGAAGGTAAAATGGAAAGTTTTTTATACACTTTTATTAGTTCAAAACTTTAGAGAGAACTTTTAACCTAAAGCGTAAACTGCCTAATAAATGTACTGGATAAAATTAAAATATACAAGCATAGTGAATTAATTGTTCATTAATGTAGCCTTCTGAAGCAACTCGAGTAATAATGGTGATAGGACTCATAATTTTGAATCTCAGCCAAGTGACGAGGACCACATCCAACCTTACTCCATTATCGAAACTTCCACAACAGTACGTGAAGACTTCAGACTCAACATTGTACCGGGTTCTCAACGCGTTTTCGACTAACCTTTAGAGAAATCTATTGCATGGATTGTTAAATTGTTTTGAGTATTACGTCTTGTGAGGAAACTGAAATATATAAAAGTTAACATCGAGAGAGTTCGTTGCACTTTTTTTTAAAAAAATATTCTAATATCATGCACAAATAAAGAATTGGATTTATTTCTGGCAAACAAAGGCCTTCTAACAAATAAAAAATAAATTGTTTCGAATATTTCAGCACAAAATATTAGTTTAGAAACTTTAAAGGATAAAAAAAAAGAAATATTGCCAAAGATTTTTTCTAATATAAATAATAATAAGTAGGTTACTTTTTAAAACCTCAATTGTTTGCCCAAGCCTTGTTTCCGCGATTTTCCTTTCATTCAATAATGCATCGGAATTTTTTTCCTTCACTACGATCCAAACGAACCTATAACTGCCTTCTATTTTATATTTTTCATACTCTAAATTTTCCCGAAAGAAACTCCCTCCGAAACTATTGGAAGAAAACCACAAAAAATACCCAAAAAATATTTTTAAAAACTCTTTTCCTTTAGAGAGAAAAACCTTTAAATTTATCAAAACTTTTCCCTCCTTTTTTTAACTCGAAAAGATCAAACAATCCACACGCACTCCAATTTCTCTTCGGAAATACTGGAAAATTCTCCGCTCAGGTCGAGGGCTGGAAAAGGGAGAAGAAACAAAAAAAGTTCCAAAAGGAAAGTTAAATAATTTCTGTTCTAAGCGGAAACGAAACAGAGCTGCTGAATTAGAAGGAAACTTCTCACTTAGAAGCACCAAGTGCACAACCATGTTGTGTCAGGGTCCACTCCCTCTAGAACAATTACCATGACAAAAAGATTCTTTCTCCCTCCCTTATCCCGGCTTCCTTTTTAATATTCCAACCTACTCCCCTCCCCTCGCAGTGTGTGAGGTGCGTCTACTTCCTGGAAAGAAAAAAGGACGAAAGAGACTTAAAAAGATTAATGGCACATTGAGATCAAAAATGCATTCATCCGTGTGCAGAGAAGAGGGATTGTGAAGTGAAGAGAAGAGGGTGGGAAAAGATAAGGACTGCTCTTTCATATTTTCCCCCTCGTCTATGAGAATTGGGAATACTTTGGAGGGTGTATAAACAGCTACACCAAATATTTTTGGAAAAGAATTCTTTATTTTTCCCTTTTTTTTCTAAAAAGACAACCTTTCCGATTTCTCAGTTGGAGAAGTGGCGAGAAAGAGGATTTCGTTTTATTTCCTCCTCAAATCCCGACGAGAACTTGTTTTGTCGGTACATTTAGCAGCTCCTTGGATTGGAGACAGGGGGGAATATAAGTGCAGGAATTTTCGTTTGCTGTCACTATAAATAAACATTCCCAATAAATTTAATCAATCACTTTTTTAACAATTAAATGTGCAGTTTTCTTTCATAATACTGCGACTTCTGATGCTTACACCTAAGGTAAAGATGTTATCTTTTCCTCAAAAGATTAAAAATTTAATATTTTTTGTTGAAACAGAAACAAATTGCTGCGAGAATTTTGGGTTAATTTTAATCTTAAAATAGTGTGTAAATAATTACTATCTGCGTGTTTTTAATAATTTAATATTACTTTCCGCTGCATTTACTTTATGATAAACTAATATTCGCAAGCAATGCAGTCTCTTACATTATAATGATGTTTTAATGAGAACTTGGCCACACACACAATGAGCCAATGTGTGAGGCCAATGAGAACACAACCAAATTGGCACCGCTTTTATCGGCCATTTTAGAAACTTTGTGACCCTACGGATACATCTCAAAATTACTGGAAAAGTTTAATGCCATGACCTATGCTGTAAGCGGAATTTACGAGAACGTACTACAAAATAGCTGCGCAGTACTTCCTCAAGCTAACTAGCTAGCTATAAGTAGCGGTTGTTTCTTAAAACTGAGTTAGGTACTACTTCAGCTTTTGAAGGGCTCACTTGCCTACTACTGAGAGGCTGTTAGTGAATAATCTTTAACATTACATACCTGTATTTTAGTTACTGAGAATAGTTGCATTTTAGCGCTGTAAGAGCAGTTAAAACCTTCTAAAACTTACTGTGCGACTTTTACTGCTGTATCCTGTATATTAAAGATTGTTTTCGACAAGAAATTGCATCGCTCTTAAGGTGACGCGGTACCCAAAAAATCATCAAACTATTGATATTTTTCTTGCCTTATACATATGATACCTCGAGCCATTATAAAGATTCTATTTTTTTATTAAGTTATGGAACAATTTTTGATGCTAGACAGCAGATTAAACAAAACTGACACTCCCATTCTTCAAATCCTCTGCTTTAGTGCCTGATAAGAAATGAAATAATTATTTTTTACCGCACGCAAATGAGTCTAACACATGTAAAATTACATATGCAGTAAGAAACCATTTCAAGAAAGAATTGTGCAATTCATGCAAAAATTCTAGTTTATGCATTGTTTATTGAAGAGCAAATGGATTTGGTCAAGATTTAAAAAAATGCGCATGCTTCTTACGATATTATTATGAATGAGATTAAAACTTCCAAATGGATTCTCCCAAAGCACAAATACTATGCATAAATCTCATTTTGATTACTCAAATGATTAAAAATCTAATTCACAAGAAAGTAAAACTCTCCCATTTTTATATATTTGTTTTCAGTGATTTATATATACCCCATCTATGTGAAATTCAACACAGTTATTATTAGAATATTTTAAGATGTTTATTTAAACAAATGCCCAGATTCAATTCTTTGATTTTGAAATATTTTACCTATAAATTGTTTGATTTTGCTTTTATTTGTAAGCAATATTTAACATTGAGAAGTTTTTTAAAATCATGGAATTAAAACAAATAAAGGCATTAGCATCTTTTACACATGTTGTGCATTACTTAAGTTGTAAAACTAAACATGGAATTAGCTCTGAGAGTATATATATATATACTCCAGAGCTAATTTTGTGTGAATTACTTAATCTTAACTATAAAACCGATAAAAATATTACTTACAAAGATATAAAATACCAAATTTCAAATCTTCAAAAAGATTTCATTATTGTATATGTTGATAAAGTTCCGGGCAACTATGCAATCATTTGCCAAATGGTTTTATAACTTTATACTTAAACAGTTTCAAAACAATAACGCTTTTATTAAATGTAATTGCAGCAGTAGAGAAATCATTACCGTGTATTTCAGCTTTTTTTTTTAAAAAAAACTAGATTTATATATATATATACAAAGAATATCAATTTATCTTATATTTTTCTAACACCAAAATTTCATAAGTGTCCAATTAAATTTAGAACTATTACTAATGGTTTTAATACCTATATTACACAACCAGGCAAGGTGTTGCAAAAGTAATACAACACACTCTAGACAATATCTCAAATTCCATTATTGTAAAGAATAGTAAAGAAATCGTTGAGAACATGCAAGGTAAGTATTAAATCTTTGCATAGCTTTGACTTCGAAGATTTATTCAACTCTATTGATATAGAGGATATGATTATAGTACTTAAAAATGTTTATATTAAATATTCATTAAATAAATTGATAAATTATGATAAATATAATACTATTATACAATTTGTTTAGAAAGACAATTACATATTTCATAATAACTATTATTATCAACAAATTAAGGGTCTGCCACAGGGTGGCCCAGCAAGTAATAGTCTGGCTAATATCTATTTACACTATTATGAGAATGAAAAAATTGATACAGACTCTTGTTACTTTTTAGATACATCGATGACTTAATTATTTTCAGTAATAAAGTTGACTTTACTCCTATTTTTAAATATTATCCACACTACTTGAAATTATTAAAAACCAGTTTGCAATATAGAATCAGCAAACTTCCTTGATCTCCAATTATAAGTGGAAAATAATATGCTAAAAAGTAATATTTATGATAAAAGAGACTTTTGATTTTAATATTATAAAAATTCCTTATTGGGATAGTACCCTTCACATTTCAATTTTTAGAAATATTATTCTAAATTACATAAAAAGAAATAATGATTTAGTATCTGAGGAAGTATTGAGAATAATTAATTATAAAAAATTCTTTCAAAGTTGCTTAGACTATAACTATCCAGCTAATTTTATATATAAATATATGTCTTCAAAATTATAGCTAATTAATTATTATTATTTATTATATTCATTTCTATTTAGTTTACAGTATATAATTTTCTTAATCTATTCTTATATTAAGTTTAGTTCCTAAATATATATAGAGAGATGGCGCCCTTATTCTTAGTTTTGCTGCTTTTTTTGTGCATTGAGTCAGTACACTCATGGAATCTGTGTACATCGGATAAGATTATAGTTTCTTTGCTCATTTACATTATTATTAATTACGGTCATAATCATTATTAACCGCTTTTGCAAATATTTTGCATTTATATTTATTTATATTTGTCTATTTCTCCTGGATTACTATAGTATTTTTATAATCCAATTTTTATTATATTGCTGTTATATTTACCCACGTGGGTTTTGGCCATTTGCCTTGGTTTATCTCTGGTGCTATTATGTCGAAAATTTTCGCTGTAGGGGAAGTTTGATATCTCACAAAACACTGTTTAACCCTGTTTCACTGTCCTAAACCAGTGACAGCTCGGGAAATCAAAATAGTTTTTTTCCCACTCTAGCTAAATTTCTCTTTTTTGGTTTGTCATGGTTCCATGTTGTTGGTTCTTTCGGTTCTTGGTTCTTAAGATGTTTTAGGATTTATTAGTCTTCTTTTTAATTTATCTTCTGCTAGATTATATATACATAAAACCATTAAGGTAAAGTTTTATGAAATATTGATCTTTCATTTGTTTTCTTCTCCGCACTCATTATGCCAATATACTGTTTAATTGTTCTACATTTTTGCAATTTCTTATGGTAACCAGTTTTAAATATATAAGCTAATTAACATTTCATAAAGTTTCAGACTATTTGATGAATATTATATTATGCTATTCATGGAGTGAAAACTTCACAATTTATATTACTCCATGTTGAATTTTTGATCATATACTGTCATTCAAAACCCTTTTTCTTATAATTGAAATGTAAAATTTTTTGTAAATGTTCTAAAATGTATGTTTTGTAAAACTGTTTATGGCATTAGAATGATAATTTTTTTTTTAATTTCAAAGTCAAAATTATTGCTTTTTCGAGAATTTTTGTATGTTTTACTACGAAAAAGTTAATATAAAATTAATGAGCAGCAGCATAAAAAAAACCCATAGACAGTTTTATGTAGTATATTATAAGGTATTAAGGTAACTTTGGAAAAAAAAATTTTGATATACATATTTAAAATCATAAAAAATTTTTAAATTTTTAAAAAACTTCAAAAAATTTTAATTTTACAAACATTTTACAATAAATGTGAAATTTTTTTATATGGAATTACTGCTTAACAATGACCTTTATTAAATGTAATTAAAACCAAAATTAAGAAAATTAATAAAAAGAATTTTAAATATGGTCACCTTAAAGAACTGTTTTGTTCTTTAGCATAAAGTTTCAATCTAGACTACAATATAAACTGGATCTTATCACATTTTATACAATATATTACATTGAGTAAAAAGTTTTCCACCCCCCCTTCCAAAAATCTTGTATAAAATAATAAATGCATACAAAATCAGCAAATCTAATGAGAATAGTAATCACTATTCAAATATACAATAGTCTGCCAGTGTTTTGGCATCTTTTTAATCTTTTCTGCGACGAACTAAGGCGTGCGCGAGTCCAGAAAGCGATCGACCTCATTTATGACCTCGTCATTTGAATGGAATATTGTGCCATCAATATTAAGCTGTAGATGTGGAAGTAGGTAGTAATCCGAAAGCAGCGTGCCTGGATTGTATGGTTGATGTATGAAATCCCATTCCAGCGTATAGAGCGTCCAGTCGGTCATCGCACTTACATGTGGCCGGGCGTTATCTTGATGAAAGAGAACCACCTGCCTTTTGATATTTTTTTTTCGTTTTTCACGAATGGTATTGCTAACTTTGCTTAGCATATTGCTGTATATTGCACTGTTGATAGTCTTCACGCTTTTTGGGTATTCCTTATAGATAATTCTACAACAATCTCACCAGATGCAAAGAAGCACCTTCTTGATAGTTAGCATTCGCTTGTAACCGAACCTGCTGATTCCCCGAGTGCTGACCACCCTCCTTTAAGGCTCGTATTGTTGTAGTACACCCATTTTTCTTCACAGGTACCAATTCTGTTCAAAATGTGTAATCTCTGAGCAGAGCCAAACAGAGGAAGCTTTTCTCTTGCTCTCGTCTTCAGCAGTCAATTCGTGAGGTACCTAATGGTTAAACGTTAGATTGATGCATTTGAGAGCATTAACTGTTGTTGTTTTTTTGACAAACCTCAAGCTCTAATGCAGTAGTTTATGTTGAAGCATTTCTGTCTTGATCACTGATTTTCTTTAACTTGTCACAATCAACCCCAATAGGGCAGCCAGAGAATGGTTTGACTTCAATGTCGAAATTCCCAGCTTTATACTGAAGTGGCACACTTATCCAGTAGGACAGAACCCGGGACCTTTGGATCCAAAACCGAGTAACTTAACCACTACACCAAAATGATCACCATGCTGCGGAGGTTGTTACTGCCTTATATATATTATATCGCTACACATTCCCCTACCAGTGAGTGAGTTAGACGAACAATATAGCTGTTAATGGGAGCAGTCAGTTTCTTTGTGTGTGTTGTAGATGAGTTAGCTACGAATAATATATGGGATAAAATATAAAAATATTATCTAGAGTTGCCATCCTTTTAAAATAATTAAAAATAACAGAAGGAAATATTTTCGACCGTAAGCATTTTATTAATGTTTTTCCATCAGCCGCAATATCGACAACTCTTTTTGTTGCCAGATCAGAAAACTAAATTTACAAAAACAAAGATAATATTTAAATAGAGATTCAACAATACTTTCGAAACCAAACTTTTACATTATCATAAGAAATAGTATTAAAACCTAAACTTTCACACATTTTTGTGGCATTCAGTTGCACTGGGTTTATTTCGGAACTCGTAGTTCATAATCGTTCTGATCTGTTGACGTGAAAGCTCCATTTTAAGCACGTTTTGGGTGCACAAGATAAAGATTTGACAAACAAGTTACACAGTCGTATAGTTCCAACTTTTTCAGATTGAGAATACAAACAGCGTTTAGAGAAAATTTTAACTACCGTGAGAATAGCCGCTGTTGGTGCAGAGGTAACGTAAAAATAAAATACAGATTTACGTAAAAATAAAATACAGATTTACGTAAAAATAAAATACAGATTTTTTCACTTTCAGTCAACAATTATGTATATATATATAAACTCAGATAATTTTAAAAAACCTAATTTATCCTATCGATTAAGGATAGTTAAAATAACGATAGAGTATACTTTTTATAATGATAAAAGATATCAACATAATTCTAACAATTTTCCACTTGTTTTGGTATGGCCGATGTAGCCATACCAAAACAAGTGGAAAATAAGGTAATGGTCATGACCTCGTAGTCCACGATCCCCGGTTCAAGTCATGGTGCCGCTGAAGACTCTCCGAGTATAGGGGCTGTTGAACATTAAATCTGAGAGGCTTTAAAGTCCTGAATTCAGCATGAAAATTGTAGAGTGAGGTGCTGTCTCAGGTGTTTTACTCGTCACTTGACCTTGGTTCAAAATTATGGGGTCCGTTGCCAATAACCCCTCGTGTTACCTTAGAATGTGATGCTAATAAATACTCACTCACCCACATGTTTAGGTTTAAAAAATGAAGCCATCTCATGAATATTTAACAAAAAGAAAATAGATTCTTTGTTCACACACAAACAAACATGTACAAAGTTTAGAATATTATCCCTTATTGAAAGAAAACTTTCACTTAAATTTATTTTTAATACTTTGGAATTGCCGACTAGGAATGAAACCTAAAAACATAATATGGTTAGACACCGAGATATTTGTACAAATTTTTTCTAGATTCGTTCATTTTTATTAAGGCAGTCACACACAGTGGAGTAATGTGGAAATTAGGAAAAATTTATTTCAACATATTCTGATCAGTTTATTATAATTTTTGTTTACAAAGATAATTTCTACAAAAGCTTTTTGAGAAACAACTTTTTGTTTCACAATGTCATTTTAAATCGAAATAAATAATTAGTGTGTGTGAGAAATGTAAAGTAGTTCCTTCTCGAAAACATTCTAATATATATTAGCTCTCTTATCTCACTTAGCATAAACTCAAATTCTAGTTATATAAAAATGTCTTTTTGAATCTTAAAAATAAATATAATTTCTCTAAACGCCAGTTTCATTCCTCAAATGAAAAGTATTAAGAACCGATTTTTTTTTCAAAAATTTATTCCCTATTCCTAGAAAAGACGTATCTGAATAACTTAATTGTTACTTTCTCTGCGTCTAACTGGCAATAAATTTTTCCCTAGAATCTTGTATCATTTTCCTTTATTTTATTGCGTGTCATGGCATCCATATTATTCTCCTCATTGTAATTCTTTGTCTGAGAATATGTGGGGAGTTACTTTTCTAAAATTGTGCTGATACACACAAAACGGCCACTTTATCTGTGTTTAAAATTATGTAAATAAATTTATTTTTATACTTGGTCTCGACTGTCTTCAGAATGTATTACTTTACTTTTTTTATAAGATAAAATAAAAGAATAATGATTTATTGTTAAAATCCTGTAGAAAAGAAGGAGTTTAAACATTTGAAAAATATAGCCAACATAAAATCTTTTAGGATAAGAAAAAGTTAATGGAATAAAATGTGAGACCATAATATTTTCCACATAACGCTTTAATTGACTTAAGATGGTGAAGTAGGGTTAAGCTTACTTTATAGAGTTAAGCTTACTTTATAGGATTCTAAGATTCCTATTACAGCAGAAATATTATGAGGAGTAATATACAAAGAGAGAGAGAGTAAGAATAGCAGGGTAGTCCTATGGGAATTCGGTAAAAGCGGAATCAATTCAAGCACCGTTTTTTCGTCAAATGACTAATTTAAAACTGCGAAGACTGTCGCACACACAAAGAGCCCTTCTATGAAATCTAAAGGAATATTATCGGAAGCGAGTGTCCTACATTAAATTTCCCACTTTGGGGGGGGGGGGGAATTATGATTTACATTTAGTCATGTTCCAAAAAGGTATTGTAGATAAATAAAAGAAAATATGCTCGATTTTAGAAGAACGAATTTGATATGAAATGTGAAAAAGTTATACTTGAAAATGGAATAATGGTAACTACAATGAATAGTTTTATGGAGAAAATATTTATTCGAGAAAGGATCCTCTACTTTAAATTCTCGTCAAAAGAATCGAGTTCTGCATGCCAAAAGAAAAACAATTTTAATATGTACTGCAAACTATCGCTTGCACTTGAGATCGTCTATTCTAAACCATTCCGTCAAGAAATTGCACCATTTAGATGTGAAAAATTAGTGTGATTTATCTTTAGAGATGGAAGGGTAAATAAAAGATCCCAAAAATAGGATCAAACGATTATACATTTAAATTATGTTTAATATTTTGAAGAAATCGATTTTTTCTTGGGGAATATTAAGATGACGCAATACAGTCATTAATAATTACTGATTTATTAAAAACTGTGCTTTTAGATTGAGATAAAAGTTACTTAAATAACAAATGACAACTCATTAGAAGCATTAGTAAAACGCAAATATAAAAGTTACTCGCACAGCTCGTGATAATACATGCTTGCAAAAATCTGATGATTTTTTTTACTGTGAAAAGTACTTGTAAAAAACACTCAACTAATCAAATTCATATTCGCCGTTAAATATTATTTCTTTCAATTCCAAAAATTTGAAAAATATTATTTATTAAATAGATTTATCATTCTAAATTAAGTTAAGCACAACATAAGCATCAAGATCGTCTTTGAAAAATAGTCATACACAATGTTCTTTAGCATTTATCGTCATTTCTTTTCATAATTGCCTCTTTTTCAAAGTTCTATTTTTGCATATTATTAAAAAATGAATGGATATCCATATATTGCTTTTTGAGGCTATTAAGTAGAAAGAAAATCGCTTTTTGGAATTTCTCTTCGAAAGTACTTAAACCCAACAGTTCGTACTGTATTATGAAGACCTTAATATTTTATGAAAGAATACTCGTAAATAAACGATGAGGCTTTGAATAATTGATGTACATAGTATTTTCAAAGCAGCGTAAATCGAAATAATAACCTCAGGAGCACGAATAATCGGAGAATCGCTATAAATCAAATCTCTTTTCTAAAATAAAAACACAAATAACTTGATACAAAAACATAGAAATTTTACATGGATAAAAGAAACCCTTCAAGTGAGAAAAATAGATGGGTATTGTATAGGAAAGCAGTATTTTAAAGCCATAGACTCTCTTTTCATCTCTTCAGCACAAAAATACTACAATTTTTTTTATTGAGTATTTCTTTTTTTTTTTAGTATTCGGTTTCAAACGATTATTTAATAACGTTGCCCTTCAAAAAAACCCATGGACTCGCGTTTTTGAACCTCTGACAAGTGAGTGAGTGAATATTTACGTCGCACTGTTCAGCTACACGAGGGCTTTTGGTGACGGTCCGCGTCATTTTGAACCATGGTCAAGTGACGCGGATGACACTTCTGAGCTGGCAACCCCCTCTCCTAACTACCACACCAAACCGGAGGACGTTTGAGCTCTCCACAGATTTAACGTGCATCGCTCCCCTACACGGTGGGTCTTCAGTGGTACTGGGATCGAACTCATGACACGCTAGCCATGATCCGCTGCCTAGACCACTTGGCTACTGCGGCCACGAATCTCTGACAAGAGACGGTTTCTTAGCTAGCTTCCCATTCTCTAAACTTACACGCTTCATCTAAAAAGTGGGTTCGTGGCATAACAACCAAAAATGCGCATGAAAACTTTTGCATTGTTTTTTAATTTTTTTTCTCAAAGTGAAGTTTTGTTGAGACATTTTCGGCATCATCCGACTTTATCAAATTATGTATGATTTAGAACCCTGAAATTAATTACTTCATTCACTTTGTGCACAAAAATCATGAAAATTTTCAAATTGTTATTATTTTTTTTTAATTTAATTGAAGAGATTTGAGCACATTCTGACTTTATCAAACTACGTATGTATCAGGACCATTTTTCGAAATTGTAGTATTTTTTTTAAAAAAAACAAACCTTTTGTTTGGCCCAGCTTAGCCTAACTTGGCTCTTGAGTCATTAAATCAAACAATCCAATCCACCAAGTGAATGGTGAGTGTTTATTACCACACTCTAAAGTAACAAGAGAGTTATCAGCAGAATGCCCTAGGGCAGGGGTGACGAACCTTTATGGAACAACGTGCCATTTTTTCTACAGAAATATTGAATGAGGTAGAGACGTGGCGCTAAACTACTTTGTCTTGTGATCATTGGGAAAATAATGAAGCTCAATACTAACAATTCAAAACTCTTTATTTACTACAAAATATATTTTGCATTTTATAGCAGTAAATGTTTTAGTTATACGTGTAACTAAAATTAAAGTAGCATTAGTGTGATTTCTGCTGTTGTAGATTAGATGAAAAATTACTTATATTAGGATTGTAAGATGTCACTTTTAGCAAAATGCATATTGAATTGAAATCATCTGCCGAACGATTTCTAAGCGAGTCTTGAATTTTATTCATCTCTGAAAATAATGATTCGCAGGCAGATGAAAATAGGGTTAAAATAGCATAGGACCCAACTTCTTCAAACAGTTAAATGTGCCTGGAATCAAATTCCATGATCCCAAAATTTCATTACTACCATTTTTACTTATATTGCTTTATGATCTTTGTGTTTCCACTTTCTCCTTTTTTTCAACAAATTTTTGAATCGATATTGAACGATCATTCAGTAGCATTTCAAGTTTTTCAATTGCCAACCAATTTGATTGGGACAAGCTCAGTTTATTAAATGAAGTCGCATCATGGTACATACAAAACTTGAGCGTTTCCGATAATTCTTTGAACTGAGAAAATCTCGCTGAAAACTGCGACCAATTACTCGTATTTATTCGTGGTACTTCATATTGAACTTTGATAATTTGAATTAAAATGCAAACCGTTTTGATCGGTGGCGTGCCATCAATGGCACTCGTGCCACGGGTTCGCCATCCCTGCCCCAAGGAAACGAACTCACCCGAAAGGAGTTTAAAGTTGCAAACTGAATACTCGAAAACAACCGCCCCCTCGCTCAGTCTTTATTGAACAAATCTTAGTTTACATTTTTTTACATAAGTACACAGTAAATTTATGTAATACAAATCAAAGGTAAATTCACAATATATATGCATAATACAAGTGTACAAAGCTAAAGAGGATAACAATATAGGGTAAGAGAAGGGTGAGGAAATATTAAAGCAATCTTGAAAATGCATCAAGGACAATGACAATCTCCAATACGAAGGCACCTTACAAACTCAAAGAAAAACAATTATTTAAAAACACTCATCTTTTCAACTGATACCACTACTTCCTGTGTTAATACTTTTTCTTCTTAATTTGCGTTTTAGTTAAGTTTTGTAAATTTCAGGGCTATTCAGGATGAACTTCGTCGAGAACGACGCATGAGATGGTCTCTCTTTCCAAACTACAACACGATGCCCACCAATATTAAATTTCTGATTAACCTTACTAAAATATATTTTACTCTTATGAGAAACTTTGTCTGAAATGACGACATAATTCAACTTGTTTTTTTTTAATAAGTTTTTAAGAATATTCATTCTGATTTTGCATGATTTCAACTTTATATATGACCAAAAATAAGGAACACATAAGAGGGAATGTTTAAAACAGTTAGATAGTGATTCTCTCTAGAAGCCATTAAAATATAATTTGTTTGCTGGTATCACAGTTTGAAAGTACGGTAAATAAGAACACTTTTTATGATCTCAACAGTGCAAATGTATGGGATGTAACGTCATGACCCCAAGTTAATTCAATTTCTGGGTAGCGAGAAAGATCACACAGGTTGAGTAAAAATAACTTATTTATAGCATAAATTGACACTTTTAGTATGGTACCTAACAATGCGAACATTTAACACCTCGCTATTATATATATATATATATATATATATATATATATATAGCAACTTGTATCGTCGACCTTTGGGTTCCTTCTCCAAGGCCTGCTGCTCGATATAGTAATGTCTACAATCCGCCAAAGTAGAGCTTCTGATAGGTCGCTCGCAACTCTAATGGGCTATCTAATATCACTGAACTCGGGTATCAATCTTTCGCATCCTCACAGCTATCTCTTGGACCGCCGATCTAATATCGCTGGTCCCGCTGCTCCGCGACCTTTTGCTTGGGCCGCCAAGTCTCTGGTCGCCTTTCCTTTTGGGAACCTTTGGGCCGGACCTCTCTCTCTCTCGACCCTACAATTTCTGATTTGTAGGAACACAGATCTGCCCCCGGCACCCTCAGTCCCACCCACTATTGTCTCTTCCGGGACAAAGGCCTGTCTGGATTTCGATCCTCTGGTCCTCATAAATTAGGGTTTGCAGCCCCGGGATCAAAATAACTAATCCTGGGGTTTAATTTTTGTCTCAATTATATTTTGAAATTTTTTTCAAAGTATTGTAAATCTGATATTACATTTAATGTATCTTATTTCCTTTTTTTTTTGGTACTGTATACGGTTAATGTTAGCTTTCTTACGTGTTGAACCTTGAAGGGTTCGAGGGAGGTGCGTATGAAAAAACCGTGAAATGTCATACGTTTTTTTTTTATTTACATCTGTAACTTTCTTCCCATTGCGAGTGGGGTCAGAAAATGAACATTTCTCCCACCCTCAGGATGTCCGCTGTCAGCTAACTCGGACAGAGGCATTTAGAATTTTTGGAAGATATCTAGTAGAGTTTTCAGCCCCGGGATCCCAGAATTCCGTAACCACTGGATCCCGATGTTTCTCTAATCCGGAAATCCCGGGATTAAAATAACTAATTCCGGAATCTAATTTTTGTCTGAATAATACTTAAAAAAATTCTCATAAAAGTTTTATAAGATTTTAATTTTTCAAAAATTTATATTCTGTTTATGAAATATATACGTAGAATATTTTTGCGCAATTATAAGTGTTATATGTAAAAAAATATATGCACAGTATGAGAGAATGTCGCACAGATCTAAGTGACTCACTGTGAAATTCTTACACAATAATATAAGTAACATCTTAAGAGAGAATAGATTTTGTCACTGTTCCTTCTTCAATTAAATGTCATTAATTAATAGCGGACCTGCTTGGATGACTCGAGACACTTCAAATCCAATTGCATTACTAACAGCTCATGTAACTGGATCTTCAGTTTCAAATGAGGTAACATTTGAAATGGATTCACATTCTGATTCAATAACTGGATCAATTTATATACAAAAACCATTAAGTGTAGCAGAAGAACTAACTAAAGTTATCAGAGAGGTATGCCCTCTATTAGATTTGAGACACTGTCATCAAAAAATCAAAAAGAAATCTCTTTTTTGAAAATGGAGGGAGACGTGGTGACTATCTGAAAAGAACATACTCCTATTGAATGACAATAATACCTACTAGTAAAGAATCCGAACGCGCATTTCCGTCAGCCGGACAATGTGTAACAAAAATAAGAAGCCGTTTCAACGATGAAACGCTGGAGGAGCTGTGTTTTTATAAGTTTATTTACAAAAACACAAGAAATGAAGAAATGGGGTCTTTTTAATTTTATTATGTACGATTTTTATTTGTTTTTTATAATGAATTATTTTTTATTTATTTCATTAAAATACAACCAAATTAATTTTTAAGTATGTTTTCAATTTTATTTTGCATTTTCAACTATACTAATATGCAAGCATTTTTAATAAATAGTCCAATCCTAATCTCGGGATCAATCCCGGGATTTGGATAATGTAATCCCGAAATCCCGGGATTGAAAATATGACGCGGGATTGCAAACTCTATCATAAATTGATCTGTGACTTTGACACTGATAATACAATATCTGGCATTCATTCCGCACAATATATTATATATATATATATTGGGACCTTCCTTTCACATGTGTAGCATGACCACGTGTTGAAGGAAGCGAAATAATGGGCAGCCATACATTTTTGCCTCAGGACGCGAGAGAGGAAAAAAAAGAGGGGTATCCAAGAGCCGTCTGCGAGACGACGCTTATAAAGGGAATAAAAGTGTATTTTACGATAACTATTTAAAAAACAAATCGAAAATAATGTAATCGATAGAGTACGCAATAAATTATAATTTAAACTTCAAAAGAATCTACTATTTTAAAAAAATAAATGCTTACTTATACGAGTTATACAATTTTATCTAACTGAAAACAATGCGAGACAAAATCGATACAGGTCTTTAAAATGCGAATTTCTTTTGAGACGTAAGCTAGGAGTTATATTTAGAATAATTCAATATAATCAATACGTAAATGATATAATATGGCACTTAAATAAGAATGATACCAAGATTTTCTAAGAAAACATTACTATGAGATAGACAAGAATAATTTTTAAAAAAACAAAGCAAAAAGAATTATAAAAGCAGAAAAACGTAGTCCTTACGTAAACATCTGCTACTTGAAACGAGAATCAATACCGACATAAATGTTTCCAACGAAAGTAGGAAAAACAAATCTTGGGAAAGAGCATTTATAGAATTCCTCTGATCCAAGTCATCATCAGTTAATAAAAAAGAAAGACGATTCAATCAATTCAGATAGTCTCTCAAATCCTCATAGGAAGTGCATAGGAAATAGGATATATGCGCGCAATAAGTTTTATTATTTAATCTCAATTCCCTATAAATCCAAATATACGTGTATTCCTATTCAATATATTGTCTCAATGAAAAACGAAGGGGGGTTTAGATTTTTTTTATTGCTGAAGACAGTCGCATGGAGAATCAATTTCAGCGCGAATATCTTTTTTCATTTTCAACGTATAGCAATCTACAACTGTTTATATGTGATGAGTGTTTATATTTCTATATAAATTAACATTAGATTTTCTATATCTATTGTTTGATGTAAAATAAATGTGCTAAATACAACAATTGTAGTAGGGATACAATAGAATCTGTTTTATAAACCAATAAAAATAGCAATATTATAATAGCAATAGCAATTATTATACATTCAATGCCATAAAAATTTGCGTACCAAGAAGTAAGAGTGGGATGGTTGCGAAATGGAATAAAGGTACTGATCGGGCAGATATGTAAATGATTGGAAGTGCAGTGTGATTGAACTTGATTCTGATTGGATTATAAAGCAGATAAGCATTTTTTGTTCGCGTGAATTTAATCTGTTGTAGATGGACGCATTTTAGCTAAAAATGCCATTGAACCGCCACCAGAGACAACATGAGCAGCTATCAGAATTAGAGAGGGGAAAGATCGTAGGAATGAGAGAGACTGAAAGTGGTTGGTCAACACGACTAAGACGACAATAGCTCGTGCCGAGTCTGACGGGCCGTTTTCTAATGAAATAGAGCCGCTTACTTAAAGAATAAAATAGTTCGTTAGTTAAATAAATTTAGAATAGAACATTAAGGAAAATTCTTAGATAAAATCATCGAACATTTTCTGTAATGTTGTCAAGTGCTCATTTTGTAAAGAATTTCTATTCTCAAAAAGGCAAAATCAGTTTTGAAAAAAATCCCCACAAAAGCGATATTGCGAGCTCCACGTTGAAAATATATTTAATGTTATGTACAACTATCACAAGCCTAGTATAATCAAAATTTCTCTACAAGAGAGATGAATAAAATAGGATCAAAACTAATATATATATAATGATATTATTGACTTAGAACTTTAGAGCCTAAAGTGAAATAGAAAAGGATACAAAAATTTCAGATTTGATACAAAAACTGAGACAATTTTCTTCTGTTCTATGCAGGGAACAGGTTTTCCTATTAAAATATTCTTTTAAGTGGCAAATTGCGTCACCAACAAGGGATTTTTAATGTCTTAGTTTCCAATAATATAAGCATCCAATATTTCAAAAAAAACTATCTGTCATCTCTTTCCATAAAAACAAATGCTTTCATAAATACTTTTAAAATTTTGATCATTTTGATCATTTTAATTTCATCGCACTTATTAGACACCAAATATTGCATTAAAATACAAAATGTTTCGTAACTATTTAGATTTTCGCTAAATGTTGGCGCTCTATATATTCAGAATTTTTCCCCAGCAACTCCGTGGCGACGGTGAGTGAGTGAGTCTTAACGGCGCACTCTTTAGCTACTCGAAGGCTTTTGGCGACCGACCTCGAAATTTTGAGCAATAGTCAAGTGAAGAGGACGACATACCTGAGCCATTCTTCTAGCGTGGCCGCGGAAGCCAAGGGGTCAAAGTATCGGATCATGGCTAGCGTGTCACGAGCCCAGTACCACTGAAGCTCCGCCTTGTAGGGGAGCTATTCACGTTAAATCTATCGAGATCTCAACCTTCCATTGGTGTGGTGTTGTAATTAGGAGAGGAGGGTGACAGCTCACGTGTCATCCGCGTCACTTGACTAGGGTTCAAAATGATGCTGTCCGTCGCCAAAAGCCTTCATGTGGCTGAACAGTGCGACGTTAATATTCCCGCACTCACTCATCCAATTCTCCTAACTTCCACACCACACCATTGAAGGACGTTTGAGCCTCAACCTATTTAACAGGCATTGGCCCTCTCTGCTAGGCGGGTCTCCAGCGCCACTAGGCTCGAACTCATGACATGCTAGCCCCGCGTGCGTTACCTTGACCACAAAGATACTGCAACCGCCAAAATTTCAGTAAGGAAGGAGATTCACCAGCATCCCACCGTCAAAACTTCCATACCTCCTCATTGTGAGGACTTTGAGCCACGATATATTTAACAAGCAACAGTCCGCCTACACAGCGAGTGTTTAGTAGCATCTGAACTCGAACAACGTCGGCCACGAGTTCGTGACCATGACCAACGGGCTGCCGTAGTCTTTTCATATATCTGAATATACCGTTCGCTTTATTATCATATGCTGATAGTAGGTAATATTTAAAAGCATATTTATTAATAATATATATTCTTGTTCTATAATATTTAAAAATTTTCTGACAGCAATAAATATCTAAAACTCAGCATCATCTGAACTCTCCAAGCAAAAAAAAAACAGGACAAACATAAAATACAAATTCTTCGTCACTTTTCTTTAAAAAAAAGGCTCAACAGTTTAGGTCCCTTTCAACCTATCAAAGAGTATATTTTTTTTATTGATTAAAATATTCCAGAGTACTTTTGAATTTCGCGACTCAAATAAAATTTGAAAAAAAAAACCACATGCATATTCAAATTTGATGTGTGATTACTTTACCGCTCATTCCGAGCCTGCGTTTCTCGAAATCTGCCGTGATAACGGAATAATTGGTTTAAGTAAACATGAAAGGTAAATATTTGATTAGAACCTTAAAGGTTTATAGGGGTCCACGTTTTATAGATCCCTTCAAAGCTCTCAGAAAGTTAAATACTTTGCTTTCATGTTCGTGAATTATTTTTTAATCCAGGCTGAACTTTTTTCCCCCATTTACTTATTTCTGAAATGTGTTTTCATAGGTTTATTTTTTTTTTAAAAAATCACTTAAAAGCTGACAGTTATGATTAAAGCATATGCTTTGAAGTTCCTGATAAAAAAGTGGTTTTTAAAATAAAGATTTTATCGTTCGATCTTCTCCTTGCGATATCTCTGCAGGTGTGATATTTATTTATTAAATATAAAGAGTGTGAGAAAATCATAGCATAAGCAACAAAAAAGAAAGAAAAAACAGAAAATAAATTATTGAATGGCTGTTTATTAACTGCAGATTCTGAAGTTGCATGATGACTATTGGCGACGGACTTCGTCATTTTGAACCATGGTCAAGTGACGAGGACAGCACTTGAGCTGGCACCACCTATCCTAACTACTAGACCACAGCAACGGGAGAACGTTTAGGTTCTCGTCGGATTTAACGTGCATCTCCCCCACACTGTGGGTCTTTAGTGGTGCAGCGCTCGAACTCATGACACGCCCCAGCTACTATCCGATACCCTAACCACTAAGCTACAGTGGCCCGCAGCTAATACTGGACAATTAGACGAAGAGAAACTGATGACTACCGAAAGAAAAATGTAGCGAAAAGTTTCAAGTGAGGTTAAAGAAAACAGAACCTGTGGAGAATACGATACAACTTCAATCGAAATACAGAGAACCCAACATAGTCAAAGTGATCAAGATTTCCCAAATAAGGTTGCTGGTACATGTATTTCGATAAAATGTTGAAAATCCTGTAAAGAAAATCTTTCTAAACTCCAGAGGGAAAGATGAAAAGAGGAAGACCGAGACCAAATTGGATGGAAAAAGTAAAAAAAATGGTTGAAGGACTTGGGGATTAACAGATGGAAGAATATGGCATCAAATAGATCAAGATGGTGTAAGCTTACTAAGACAACCGGGCCGGTAACTGGTTGTACTTGGCAAGAAGAGAAGAAAGCAACGAGTATTATATATTATTATAAAAGAATTAGCCTGATAATGCAATCTCTTACTTTAGCACCATTCACTTTTTTAAAATTTTCGGTTATAGCTTTCCACCACTTACGTATGATAGGGAAAGCTTAGAAATGTACATCCAAGGCATTTATCTCACAATGATTTTGAAAGACAAACGGTGTTATCGCAACTGTTGTTAGATCAAAAGGTCACTGTCGCCTAATGGTGAAGGTCATGACGTTTCATGAGTTCGAGTTTAGTGCCATTGAATACCCACCGTGTAGAGGTATTGATGCTCATTAAATGTTTCGAGGCTCAAACGTACTCCCTTTAGTGGGGCGTGGAAGTTAGGAAACGAAGTGCCAGCTCAGGTATCGTTCTCGTCACTTGACCATGGTTCAAAGTCCGTTACCAAAAGCCCTCGTAGAGCTGAGTGAGTGAGTGAATATTAACGTCGCACTGATTAGCAACACGAGGGCATTTGGCGACGGTCCGCGTAATTTTGAACCATGGTCAAGTGTCGCGGATGACACCTGTGCTGGCACCCCCTCTCCTAACTACCACACCACACCAACTGGAGGACGTTTGAGCTCTCGACAGATTTAACGTGCATCTCTCCCCTACACGGCAGATCTTTTAGTGGTACTGGGATTGAACTCATGACACGCTAGCCATGATCCGATGCCTAGACCACTTGGCCACCGCGGCCACCCCTCGTAGAGCTAAATAGGGTGACGTTAATATTCACTCAATCACTCACTGCTCAATCAAAGGCACCACAATGACCACTAACCAATGATGTAATTTTTAAGTTGATTCTCATTTACCCAAGGTTTTTTTTTATTGGTCCCATACCAGAATTTTGAAAAGATTTTGATCATTATCTGAAATATCAGAACATTCTAAATATGTGTATTTACTCAGTGGCAACATATTCCGTTTTGTAGATTTCCTCAGTTTCACGAAGTGCTTTCTTCGTTATTCTTTCAAGCTTCCTTGTTAATTTCTGTTTAATACGATTGAAACTTCCCCAAACTATACTTTCTGTGCACAAACAAAATATATACATTAATAAAAGAATTTTGGTTGACTTGATTGAAATTACAGTTAATTCAAGTCCCTGATTAACTTAAACTTATATTCTTTTTCAAATGAATTTTTTCAAATGAAAAAATTCTTGCTACAGGGCATTTGCAAGTTTCTATGTCAAAAAAAGAGCAGATTCTTTTTGGAAAATTGCTTACACCACAGTGTCACTAGGGATCGAGCTCGGGACTAGAACTAAAGCGGCCCTATTGGAAAGCAGCCTTTCTTTTGCTTAAAAAGGATGAAATTCCTTGCCTTCTTATAGCTTATAATAGCGACGTTAATAATTAATCACTCTTTTAACATTCAATGCTTTAAAAAAAAGATCGATTTTTTTAAACTAGCAAATTTACATATTTTATAAAAACGGGGTTTTTTTCCCTGTAAAAAATGACATTCAAAAAATTCCCCTTCAAATCAAATACATTTGCCTCGGAAATTCTGCGTATAGGCAATCATCTTAAATGTTTATGCTATAATTACTATTAAATTCTCGTTTCAGAAAATCAACATACCCGACAAGGATTCTTCAATATTTCCTTATTCAAATAATACCAACAAAATTCACCTTAACATGAAAAAAAAACAAGAATGACCACCAAATAATCACCAACCACCCCCACCAAAAGTCTGCGTGCACTTACAAAATGAAGCTTTTAAAGACATTTTATTGCAAAATAATTGCACTAAATCGTATTTTTAAGTACTTATAAGCTTCTTTTACGATTTATTTAGGATTTGAGATTTAAAAGCTCGTGTGATTCTATTGCAGGTAACAGAAAAGAGATCGATATATTATTGAAAGAAAAATCATGATATACCTTCAGAAAAGGGGGGGGGGATTTTGAAGAAATTGCTGAAACTATTAATAGGAGACATTCAATTATCAAAAAGTGTTCATAAACTACAAATCAAATAAAATTTTAACGTCTAAACTAAGATCCGGCTGTCCGTCTACAGTGTCACCTCGAGAACTTTGCTTTGAATTACGCTCTATAACAATTAATCCAGGACTCTATGAGCTTCATAAATAGCTGAAAGTGTTGATGAGATATTGAAAAAAGTATAACTTAAACTACAATTCGAAAAGAATTGAAATAGGATGACTATCATGGCCGAGTTGTACTCAAGAAGCCATTCATCTCTCGAGTGAACAAAGCTGAGAGAATGAGTGAGTGAGTGATTATAGTGTTTAATGGCGCAAGAGCCGATCTCGGCTAAGCTGCGCCAAACATTTGTTTTAATTTCCATAAAAATCCTAAAAAAATATAATCTGATATTTAAAAATTGACATGAAATAGAGCATAACAAAATATATAATTCATTAAAATTGTATTTTAAAAAAAATGGTTTTTTTTCTTTTTCTTTTGCACAATTAAAATACTATAAAACGAGTTTAAAAATTTCGAAAATAATGTAAAAAATGACTTTAAATTTGAACAAGTTATTTACAAATAAAATTTTATATAATCAGTCTAATTTTTTCCGATTTCTTGTCGTTGTCATGTAGAGGCTAAGACCAGTTTCATAATGGTTATCCATCAATTGTTCACTGACGTTATAGAGTATCACATCCTCATCTTCTGAGGTGTAGTGCACAAAACTCTTCTTCGGCTTGTGAGGTGTCATTTTAATTTCGATCTCTTGTTTTTTGCTTTTGAACGCTTTTTCCTATCTTTAAAATTTTGCTTCAAACTTTTTGCTGCTTTAGATGCAGCAGAGGTTCGACTATTGGATGTCTCTGTATCAAGTAATGGTATAGGTGGAAGAATTTCAATTGGTAAGGAGTTGGATGAGGAAGCAGATATGTTGGATGACGTTTCCATAGGGCTGAACATATTATTCGTGGTGGAAAGCACGGCAGTAGACATAGGAATAGGTGGCTGAGGTTCTGACACTGTATCTGCTATTGAAGAGGCGGCAGGCAAGAGGTTTGTCTGGGTTGACAATGATGTGGATATTGATGTATTTTGTTTCAAGAAGGATGAAGTTGGTTGAAGTAATTTTATAGGTGGACAAACTATTTATGTTATATTTTCATCCGTTTGTGTGGAATTGCTTACAGTTATAAATTTGGCAGCCTGAGCGTAGGTTTGAGATGGTTGTGGGACTATTAATTTTCGGGCTTCTGCATATGATATATTTTTATTAGATTTAATGGTTTGTATTTCTTTTTCGATCTTCCATTTAGGGCACAGTTTTGAATCGGAGGAATGAGGCTGTGAACAATTAACGCATTTCTGCCCCAGATTGCAATCTGTGGAAGGATGTCCAACAGTTGCACATCTAGAGCACGCCAATTGCCCACGGCAGGAAGTCTGCGAGTGTCCGAACCTCTGGCACTTAAAACAGCGCAGAGGATTCGGTATGTATGGATGGATTTTACAAGTTAAATAACCTGCTTTTATATTATTTGGGAGTTTCGGGCTATTGAATGTTAATATTAGATGTTTTGTGGGAATAATTGTACTATCTTTTTTAATTGTAATTCTCCTGACCTGGATAACCCCCTGATCAGAAAATCCATCAAGGAGTTCTGCTTCAGGGGTGGTCAACAGGTCAGGTTCTGAAATGACACCTCGACTGGAATTTAGTGATCTATGAGGACTTACGGTTAACGGGCAATCTAAAAACGTTTTGGCCAATAGGAAAGTCTTAGTTTGTAAGGCAGATGTAGTTTCAATAAGTAGGTCTGTGGATCGTAGCTTTTTAACAGATTTCGGATATCTTCCTATTCCTTTTAGTGCTTTCTGTATGGCAAATGGTGATTTCAGGGACATTTTATTATTTGGTAGTGACAAGATTAAAAAGCGGGAATTAGTAGCAATGGTATCTATGTTGATGTTGGGTAAAACGAGGCCTTTACCCGGCCACGAAATTTCAGGATCCATGAAAGAGAGATGGTATTCATCCTGGTGTGCATCCACCCACCACGGAGTCCAACAAGGGAGGCAGTGTGCCGGTCATCTGGCAAAAACCAGGCACGGCGCTTACCTGGAGTACACCCAGAATATAGTACTACAGAATCAGGGCGAGGATCCAATGGGTAAACCCGCCACCCCTTATCTGCAGCACTAACCCTACAGCAATGTCTCTCCGAGGACACCGGAGAGAAGTATCACCAGCCGATTGACAGGAGCGGGCTCACTCCTGCCACCCGTCTACAGCGAAGCGTGGGCCAAAGGGAACGCAAAAGGTATCCCCAGGACACCATTTTCCTCCTTACGGGACGCCGCACACGGCAAACACGCGGGTCGGAAAACCAAAAGAGTTAATAAAAAAATAATAATGTCAAAAAATAAGAGTAATCTCAAAAAGAAACTAAATTAGGCCAATACAAAAGGATAATTAAACTAAGTTAATAATAATGAGTGATGTAATACATTTAAAATTAAGAAATTTATTATTAACATATTTTTCTCTCTTAATTACAGGTCTGTGGTCTCGACGGGAAAAGAAAGAAGGATTTATAATTGGATGACAAGAAAGAGGGTCGAAAATAGAGAAAGATAACTAGGGTATCCCGGGATTGTGAAGCCCGTGTTTACCAAAGACAGTAAACCCCTTGGGAAAAGGAAAAGATCACTAGGGCACCTCGGGATTGTGACACCCGTACTCATCTAAAGAAGGTGAGCCCCCCTGAAGGGGCTGAGAGAATGACCTTTGCCAAAAAGCACCTGAAACAGGACACAATTATGCAGGAAATGTAATACATTCAATTGAAAGTATTTTTTGTATTTTTGGCATCAAAAAGGACAAAAATATGCTTGCAAAAATTCCTGTATAGAGAAAGATAATCTTTTTTCGACAATCAAACATGGAGGAGGTACATGGGGGTCTGGGGGGACATAGGAAGTCTTTGGATTGGTAGTCTGGAATTTCTTGAACCAACGGTGTACAAAATTGATTACTTGAATATATTGAAGTGAAATATTTGGGAAAGTGCCGAAAAACTTGCGGGTAAGTGAGGATTTTTACTTTCAGAAAACAAAGGTACCAAGCTAATGGCCTACATTGTGAAGTCATGGCTGTTCTATAATGTCCAATACTAATTCCATAAACCATCCCAGACCTTTGTACAATACAGCTGGAATTTACTCGAATGAATAATCAGGAAGAATGTAATAACATCCGAGCAAATGCTCAAATCTGTCCTAGTAGAAGAATGGAACAAAATATCCACGGATGAGACAAGTAAACTAGTTGAATTCCTGTCAAATATGTTGAGTTATAGGAAAGAGTATGGAAAGCTTAAAAAGTATTAACTTTAATTACATCCATTATTGCAAAGGTTTTTTCCAGCGTACACGATTTGCATCGTTCTTAAGTTATAAATATTTGTATTATTTTATGAAATAATAAGGTGATTGTTGCCTATACTATTTGAATTTACGACGTTAGAGGAATCAATAAAAATAATATTGATTCAGAAAAATTTCATTTCCTTAAAAATCTTTGCATGAATATGTAAGATGGTATGTATGCAGACTTTCGGTGGCAAGTGTATTTCTCTTTCAGAATCAATGATTTTATCTTTATTCTGCCTTTTTAAATAAATATTATGCTTTTATTTTGGTTATTAAATCAGTTTAAAAGGTAGTGTGAAGACTATCCTTTTCTAAATTATTTTTTTAAATGAATGGGACCTTGTAATAATTTGTTTTAAAATTAAACTAGCAAATTTAATGTTTCGAAGTTTGTATTTATTCATTAATTAATGAGTGTTACAATAATGAAATAGTGTTCAACATTTTATGATTCTGTTTTAAACGGGTAAATTGTCATTTAAAATCTTACACATCCGTATATTTCATAAATGAAGGATTCATTTAGATAATATTTACACAGTATTCAACTTTTAGAATACAGTTTCTTTATAATTAATAATTCATTTTAATCTTTTGTAGTGTGTCTCATTGCTTCTGATTGGATGGCACTTATTTTGTGGGACCAGAAATCTGTAGTTTCTATATGCAGGTTTCCATAATTCGGTTTGTTTCATCTGAATATAATATTTGATTTTATTCATAAAATTTTTAAATAAATATTCCAATATTAAAATAATATATTTTCATCTTTCTTTTCATTATTTTTTTTAAATATATACATGCATATTTATATTTTTCTGTAAAGAAAAATTTCAGAAAAATGAAAATTATTCTTTAAAATGTCATAAAGTCGCACTATGCTTCACATAAATTTAGCATAATCTCACTTGTTCCTAAAATTAATCTACTTAAAAATTCAGTGGAAATTCATTAGTATTTAAAAACAGTGTTATGTTTCACAGGAAATTAAAAACTACGCTAAATAAATGAGAAGATTTTTTACACTTTTAGTACCAGCCTAGAATTATCTTTTCATTCCGTCGAGTAATTTTTTTTTTGAGTTTTCCTTAATTAGAAAACCTTGTGATATTATTGAACAAGATGCGATTTTTTTCCCCTCGCTTCGTAGAATTTATCCTCAAAGTTTCATCAGAAATGTTCTTTTCAGAAAATCTTAAAGTACGAAAAAAAATGAAAAAATTACCCGAAATAGAATATTTTAATAATAATTAAAACTTTGTTCATTTTATATTTGAGATACTTCAATTTATTAACATAGTTGTGCATGCCACTGTACAGATTAATTTTTGCTTTATTTTCACTTTATAAATGACATTCAAGTATACATTTTTAAGTATTCCCCATTCAAATCATAGGAGAAAATGAATTTAAAAATTTTATTTTTCATATAAATGCAGTTATTTTTATCAATAAAAAAAATTGGCAGTTATAGAGACCGCCGATAGAAGTGAAAACTTAGAACTTTTAGGATTAAAATTTGAAATTTCATAAAGTTTGAATTAAAATTATCATGAAATATAAAATAGTACGGCTGTCCAAGATCATGATAAAATAAAATACAATTCAATTGAAATAACAATTAATATACAATCATTATTTATGGATAGTATTTGTATTTATTTAAATTTCAACAATACTTAGACTTTTTGTACTTTCAATTATTTCATTTTGTTCCAAAAATGATACAATACGCTTATGGTAACTAAAGTAAGAAAGGAAAATGTGTGATTCAAATTTATCTAAGTATCACGTAAAACCCGCATAGATCGTCGTTCTATATTTTGTAGTACTGAGTTTTCGATCATTGGACATATTTAAATGTTTTCATTTAGAACTTCAATTTTGCTTGTCTTGTTCTTTACGACGTTTAATTATTATCTCCTCTTCAACTGTTATTGCTCGATGTTGAGAAATTTGAGAATTAGTTGTTATATCACGTTTTCTCTATTGCAGAAATTCAATAAAATTAAAGTCGGAGCCATCTTCATTATTTATAAGGTAATAAACTATAATTTCGCATTAATAACCATGTTTAAATCTTCAACATATTAACCTTGAAGTATTATTAGATTTTATAAAAATTTTAATTTCAAAATCCACGATAAAAATATGATTGAACTAGAAGTCTGTTTTACCACGGTAGTAAGAAAACGTCTAAGCCACTGTGAAATACTAATCCGGATTGCGTGTTGCATTGCAGAGGTTAAATATTAGAAAATAAATAATACAAAGTTTTCAAACTCCAGAATAAATACGAAGATTTAAAATAATTTTTTAAGTAATATAAAATTTTTAAACGCCAAAATAAATACGAGTATTTAAAATAATTTTCTGTTATTTATTTTTTATTTTAAAAATATTAATATATTTATTTAGTACTCACTATTATACTGCACAATAACTCTTCAATTAAACGATTCAAATAATAATCAAACAAAAACACTATTTCAACAATGCACAGTATATATACATTGAACTTTTCACTAAATCCATTCAATTTCACTTATAAGATTATACACAGTACTGTACGCCAGCTGTATAGTTACAGATATACTGCTATAAGGATGTTGATGACGCGAATGCACGAGATTTCACCCTTCCAACTAAGGCGCACAGCACTCAGCGCGTGCGCCAGTCAAGAGCATGTCAGTGACACGAACTCATAAGATTTTCCCTTACCAAAAAATGCTCAACGCGGCTAAAGAAGTTTTCACTTCAAAAAATTTTTATAAATAATTAAATGGTTACATTAAATTATCCATCAAGTATATTAAAACATGGGGGGGGGGTAGATGCATATTGATTATAGTTTATTCTGAAATAAAAACAATAAACTGTGATTTTAGATTTAGAGCTGAAAAGGACTCTTCTATACTTGATTCAGTTTTATCTGATGATTTTATGCTGTGGATAAGTACTTTTCATAAGAAAAAGATAAAAACTCGTTGTTCCTCGGAGATATATCTAACACAACGATAAAGGGTATTGATCAGAAGTAAGGGACATAAAAGACCAAATTTTAAATAATACGCAATTATCTTTTATCTGTAATAAATTGTGTGTGAGTGAGAATTAAATAAAGACAGAATGAGAAACAGAAAAAAAGAGAGAATTTATTTGCTGAATAATTTAAATGATTTTTTTTTCATTTAGATTTCATTTATTTTCCAATAAAAATTGCTTTTTCTTATTTTTAAAATGTTTTTTCGATTTTTGTGATTAACTGATTTTTGAACTTCCACACCACTTCAACGGGAAGACTTTAAGCCTCGATAAATATAACGTACATCAGCCTCTTCAATGGCATTTGGGCTCGAAGTGTCATTTTAATGACGAGTCCAGAACATGATCGCAAGGCTTTTGCGGCCACAGGTAATGATAGAGAACTATTAATAAAGCTGACTTTTAAACATGACGTGTTATGAAAGCTAGAAAAGTGAGCTCTTTTGTCCCGATTCAAAATTACACACTGTCAGTACCCAATAGTACTCTTATCCATCTAATACGATGTTTCTTATAACTCAACCTATATCATCCAGATAAAAATATCACTGTCTTAGATTCTTCCAGATTAAAATTAATTCAGAGAGCCTCTATTCAATATTAAGAATTAGATGTAAACGTTGAGAAGTAATCCTGGTAGCGTCACTGCAACGACCAGACGAGTCGTTTCAATTATTCATATATGGTATGGGAACCCAGAAGAACTTCAGGTGCTGAACGAAGGATGAAGAAATCATTTCAAAACGTAATGAAAAGAAAATTTCCAAAGTATCTTAAAACTGAATGATTTGTAATTTGATTTAAGTAACACTTTGAAGCAACATAAGGACAGTTGGTGATGGTTCTTTTAAATTTGAATCCTGTTCAAGTGACAAGAACGACATTTGAGCTGGCATCACCTCTTCAAGCTTCCATACCGCGATAACGGTAGGACGTTCGTGCCACAACAGAGATTTAACGAGCATCATCAAAGGCACTAGGGCTCGAACTCATTACACACCGGTCACGTGTTCGTGATCACGACCACTAAGCTACCGTGGCCACTCAAGTGAGTGAGTGAATATTAACGTCGCACTGTTCAGCTATACACGAGGGCATTTGGCAATGGGCCTCGTAATTTAGAGCCAAGGTCTAGTGACACCTAAGCTGGAACCACCTCTCCTAACTACCACACTACACCAACGGGAGGACGTTTAAGCTCTCGACAGATTTAACGTGCATCGCTCCCCTACACGGCGGGTCTTCAGTGGTACTGGGATCGAACTCATGACACGCTAGCCACGATCCGATGCCTAGACCACTTGGCTACCGCGCCCACTCAAAACAGAACGAAGAATGATGCATAGATGGTGAAAAATATTTTAAAATTGGAATGATGAATGAGTAAGAGAGTTTTATTAACGTCTGACACTATAAAGCTACACGACAGTTATTGGCGACGGATCTTGTAATTTTGAACCATGGATGCCGCCCCCTCTCTTAACTTCCCCACCACACTAAAGGGAGGACGTTTGAACCTCAACAGATAAAATTGGAATGATAAAAAAGAAATTAATGTGAACACCACAAATAAATTGAGATTTCTAATCATAATTATGCATTAAGAGATTTTAAATAGCTCCAATAGTTCTCATTTAAATTAAGAAAGTATTTTTTTACACATGCCTAAAATATTTTTTTAACATTCTTTTTCGCCTTTACATCCAATTACATCAACAGACTGCTTTTTTAACTTTTTGCCTTTCTCCTTAGAGCTGAAAATTGTTGATGTATATCTTTTTTTAATTTTTAAAATGAACAGCAAAAGACTAAATGCACTTTTAAATCTCTTTCAGATGGCTCAATACCTGAATAATGAACAAAGTGATTCTCAAACAGAAAGATTTTCTTCGAAAAAAGAAAAAACAAAGAAAACGGCGCCAAGAGGTGAAACGTCATTTTTCTCAGCCGGTCACAGTGAAAAGAGCCAACAGATTATGTAAACGGCTCCCTCAGGGACGATAATCTGTTCCGGGATAGGAGCTAAGGGGTCGTCGGCGATTATCGCCCCGACTGCAATCTTCTCCAGATTTAGATGAAGTTCTTTCCCATGTAACACTGTCATGGGAGAGAGGAATGACTTTGATTCGCAAAATACATTCTCACTATTTATAGACAGTGCGGTTGTCAAGTTTTTTGTATGCTATACAAATTTCGAGAGCCTCGCTAAGGGAATAATTTTTGAAAAAGCGTACATGTAATTTCTTTTTAGATGACAGATTGCAAATTATAAAAAATGACATAGGATTACAAAAATATATGGAATGGTTTAAGTACAGATTTAAAACTTGAAAGTAGTTACACTCGCATCAAAAATTTTACCGTTTGATCCCTAAAGATTGAACGAGTCAATGTAAAGTGCAATTCCATTTTCCGTACAAGTAATGAAAAACATATCTTTCAAATGTACATGAAATATTTTGCGTTATGCTTTTAAAAGGTTTTATTCATTATTTTTTTTTAAAAAAAACAGCGATGTTTTAATGTCTTTTAGATTCGCATGACAAAGGATCGAGAATCTTCGAAGTTTTAGAACATAACGCTGTTTCTCTTATGAGGAAAAACTGTTCCAAAAGGCTTGAAAATGAAAATTCTCATTTAAACGTTTCTATTCGCTTTGAAGATTTATGATTGGTTGCGGTAGTCTAGTGGTCTAGGTAATGGACTCCGTTATCGGCGTGTCAGGAGTTCGAGCCTAGTTCCGCTAAAGACCCGCCATGTTGGGGACGGATGCACGTTAAATCTATCGAGAGTCCAACCGTCCTCCCGGTGTGGTGTGGTAGTTAGGAGAGGGAGGTGCTAGCCAAGGTTTTGTTCTCGGCATTTGACTAAGATTCAAAATGACGAGGTCCGTCACCAATAACACCCGTAGTGCTTTAAACACTACGATTTTACAAAATTCATACTCACTCTATTACATAAGTCTATTTTGGAATATTGATCCTTCCATCAGGGCGACAGAGTCTCCATCTATCGATCCTTCCAGAAAATGCCTCAAGGATTTGATGATTCCATTATGCATTAGCTTAATACAGATTTAATTTTTTTTCCTTGTGGGTGATATCAAAAAGAGGAGTACTGAAGGATAAAAGCTCGCTTTCTTCACGCAGATCATTAGTAACCTCCTTCCATTTCCTACATGATTTCACTCCTTCCCCCTTAATTGTTTGGAAGACCCCACCCGCTCGTAAGTAATGAGCAATTTTCGCTCTAAGTAGATCATTCCCTTTTCTCAGACACCCTCTCCCGTTGAAGAATACACGGATCGACTCTCTGCTTTGAGCAGGAGGTTCATTAACACCAAAAACAGATTGCTCGACCGTTTCGAATGCAGCGGTGTAATCAGTCATGTAAATGCTCCATGTCTTTTTTACCGTGCGCTGCCTCAGTTACAAATCCCTCGGTTTAACGTGTAATTATATCCAATGGCGTATTGCTTAGAGATTTCTTCGAATGACAAATGTACTGCTTTGAAAAGAAAAACGAAATTTTCACTTTATCAGTTCATGGAAGGGTAAAGTTTCAATCAGTAACGAAATTTTCAGTAAACAAAAAGTTGTTCAAGAATTGACACATCGGTTAAATTGACATATTTCGAAAGGGAGTTAATTTATGAACTTCCTGTAAAAGAAGATCGAAGCCAGATTTTCTGTTAAATGTAACAAACTAATGCACCCATTTCAAACAAGTTAGGGGTACACAGTAGCAGAGTGTTTATGGTTCGGGGCTGGAGAGGTAGGATTGAATCCTAGTGCCATTTAAGATCGGCACTGTACAGCGTTATTTCTGTAGAGTTATGGGTTAGATATTCTGATAAATGGCCCTTCAGAAGGGCTGATGCGCGTTAATTCTGTTCAGGAAGTTTGGAGAACAGGGAGCCAGGTGGCATCCTCATCACTTAAACCTGATTCAAACTTCGAGATACGTCGCACTTCGAGAAGTTCTCGCACCAGGAGAATTTTCTTCTCGCTTTAAAAAAAAATGCAGGTTAAGGAGTAGAAAATGGTGTTCCTTGAAGAATTCGCTGATGTTTTGGAAACCTCTTACAGCCAAATATCGATACGTATCAATATTAAATTTCAGATAGCAAAATAGGAGGGAGTGAACATTAACGTCCCACTGTTCAGCTACACGAGGGCTTTTGGGGACGGTCCGCGTCATTTTGAACCATGGTCAAGTGACGTGGACGACACCTGAGCTGGCTAGGTGTCTCTAGAGCTCTTCTAACTACCACACCACACCAATGGGAGGACGTTTGAGCTTTCGACAGATTTTACATGCATTGCTCCCTTACACGGTGGGTCTTCAGTGGTACTGGGATGAACTCATAACATGCTAGCCACGATACGATGCCCAGACCACTCGGCTACTAGCAAAATAGGAAATTCCAAACTAAACAATAACAATGCAAAATACAAATTTCAATGTTTTAGAAGAGAATTATTTGAATTTATTGAATATTTATAGAATATGAAATAAAAATGCGTTCTTTTATTTACATAACTTTTTTTATAGGAATTCTAATTTTTCAGAGGAAAAATTAACATTTGTAAGGTAAACCTATAATTATTAACATTGAGTGCTGATATCACTCAATGTCCTTACGTTAACGTGGTGTGGAAGCTTAGAAAATGGAGTTACAGCTCAGGTGGTGTCATAATCGTGAGTAAATCCGGTTTTTATTATATCTCGATTACCGTAGTAAACAGTGTGCTATAATGCAATCCAAAAGAAATCGACGAAAAGGTGCCCCTTCCTACCTTCTAACCAAAAATATATAGTTTGTTTGTAGTAGGCGCGAGTGATTCATAATCTTATAACTTCATATTAACGAGTTAGATATATTGACATTTGCCAGTGGGCCTATTTTACATTGTGCTATGTGCTTCGAGAGCATTTCTCATCGCTATAACGCGGGTCAACAAACAAGTTACATATCTGTTACCTCTGTGCCTACAATATGTCTTCACTTACAAAACATTACATCTAATGTACTTAATATGTAGTAGTGATAACGAAACACATGGTATTCATTTCATAGATGTTTTAAATTTATAATTCTGATCAAAATTAACAGTTCTATAATGTTTCAATCTTTTATTACATAGTATAGGCCTCTATTTGTATAACTATTTAACTTTCAAAAACTATCAATGTTATAGATTCCATTCAAAATACAAAAATTAATCGCAAACCTCCAATGAAAACGACAACTGAGTGAGTAGTAAAGTCACGCTGTGTGTTCAGCTTCACGAGGGCTTTTAGCGACGGTACTCGTAATTTTGAACCATGGTCAAGTGGCGAGAACGACACCTGAGCTTAGCACCTCTTCTCCTTACTACCACACCACACCAAAGGAAGGACGTTTGAGCTCTCGCCAGAATTCACGTGCATTGCTCCACTACACGGCGGTTCTTTAGTGGTGCTGGGCTCAATCTCATGACATGCAAGTCACGATCAGATAGCTTGACTCCTAAGCTACCATGGCCCTCATGAAAAAGACAAAGTATAAGTGGAGTTTGTCTACATATACTTGATCAATATAATAGATTGATGATAATAGACTTCCGAAGACCTAATCTCATTCTTCAGTAACCTAATCCATAAAACACCAAATATCAGTAAAAGAATAATTCAACCAATTCCCAAGCTACGTCAAACAATAATTTGGAAGCTCTATTCGATTCAGCCTCATAGTCCAAAAATAGGATTTCTGATGGAATCAAGTCTCCAAACATAAGATTTCTCTCATACTTTCCCACCCATTAAAAACAAAGCCAAGTAAATATAAAATTCGACATTAGATAGTATAAAAGTCGCAGACAAAAATGTAATACAGATTGCAAAGCAATGGTTAAAATGGAGGCAGCGACTTGGCGATTTTTGGTGTTCAATTTTGTCGATAAGCCTATCACCAAAGTTAACTTTACCTTCGCATTATTTATTCTTGCAAACCATCATGCCCTTTAGGCAGAGAAACGAACAAAGTCTGAACCTCAGTGTAACAATTTACTGCTAAAGGAAATAAATTTCTGGTTACTGCGTAGTCTAATATCTAGAAGTTGCGTATTATATTCCATCATTTCTATAGTATGTATAGCTACAATATAATACAAAAGAGTACCACACACACAATAGATTGGTATGTTTCCATTTTAATATTGGGTTGCATCCCATTGAATAACTCTGTAATATTATATATAATAGAAGTCTGAGATACTTATATAAAGTTGAAAATGTACTGCAACACAACTGTTCTAATGGTACTATCTCTATAGTTTCTATCTATTCTATAATATAATGCTTAAACACATGTTGAACAGGTAAAGAAAACTGATACAAGTATTGAATTTGTTAATTCTTATTATATATTTATAGCTGTAGTAATTTAAGATTTTATGATATTTCTTCACATTTCAGCAAGCAAATTTTTCTGGGTTATTTTTATAAAAATTATCAAAATTAATGATTTTTGTTCCATGGTACCTAAGGTAGTTGTTTCCTTATTCGTGACTGAATATCTTTTATATTTCTAACATCCGTATTCATATTTCATTGCTGACAAATAACTCCTCAATGATACTCTTACGAAAAGAAATTATTCGTTTTACTGTGATATGATGCATGTTAATATAGAACTTTGAAATGGCATAACAACTACTGGAGACAGAGCTTGTCATTTTAAAACGATGGGGACAACTACTGAGCTAACATCCCGCTCTCCGAACGTCCACTTCACGCCAAGAATTCGATTATCGATACAGTTAATACGCACCAGGTGAAAGAGTGAGCGTTTATCGACGTTCGTACTTGAAGCAACACGAAAACCATTGGCAACCAGCTTAGTCATTCTGAAATTCGGTCAAGGAAACCCGAGCCGACACCCTCCCCCCTTTTCTAACCTCCACACCACGCCAAGTGACTTTAAGCTCCGTAAGATTACACAAAAGATCTTCTGTGACATCGAAACCTTAAGTCGAGAATTGACAACGCCGGCTATGAGTCCGTGTGAATTAAGCTACCGCGGTTACTAAGATCAAAATTCCGATGTACACCAGAATTCAAATCCATGACTTGATCAATCTGACCACGAACTTGCGATCGTGACCATTTGGCCATGGTGACCACGTCTTACGTTTTGGAGATTTCATTTTATATTTCCTCATGTTACACCGAATTTCTCCCGGGACTGGATTTCGTCGCATGATTTTGTATTATTTCGCATAACTCCAGCATAACTCATCTCTTCACAATTTTATAAAATAATGGGCATTAAAGCTAACAGAGAATCTAACACTTTATTTTTAACATTATTTGATGATTTAGATACACTTAATCTTAACCTGGTTTTAATTACTTAATAAAGCTGCAATCTGAAAATTTGGCTTAGATGTACAGTAATATATTCATTTACAAAAGTAATAAAGTTCCACAAAAATGCGCAAAAATGGAAACCACTCAAGTGAAATCATGAAAGACCATTTAAAAAAAAGGACTCTATATTCTTAAATATGTATTTACTTTTATAAAGTTAAGATTTTAACTAGAAACTAAACACAACTTGCTGGAAAATTAAAGCACTCTTTTTGATAAAATTACAATTTATTTCTGTAGTTGTATATTCCTTAATTTGTATTTATACGCATAATATATCTTGTTGGTATCTGAGCGAAAGAGGCTTCATTGAAATCAGCTTTAATACAAAATTATATTGAAAGTATACACCCTTTTCTATAAAAGGACCAATTTATATTTATGTGTAACATCAAAATTGTTTATTTATTTATTAGTACTTCAAAGCAAGTCCTATCTATTTAAGAAAATTTGAGTAAAATATTTTAATTTCTATGTTTTTTAACAAAATATTTAAAATTCATTTTGTATTTTACAGTTTTGTTAAAATGATAAACGTTACAGTATTTCCGAATTAATTTCATGGGAAACATTCTGGAATTTTTTCTAAAGTTGCCAAGGTTTTTGTGTTCATCTTTGTTTTAAAAGACAGTTCCTCTTGTTTTAAAAATTCATCTCGTTTTAGGTTTGATTTACATCATTCTCTGAAGCAACTGGAGGGCTGTCAGCAACAGACCTTGTCATTTGGAACAACGGTCAAGTGATATTCTCGTCACTTGAACCGACACCCAGCCAGAGGGACTTCAAATCCGTTTTTGCTCAAAGTGAATCAGCCCCTCTGCACGTCGGGTCTTCAGAGGTGCTAGGTTTTGAGCCCAGGACTCGTCAACGCCATCCTCGTGAGCTCGACTACTGGGCTAGAGCAGTCTCTCATCTGGCTTTTTATACAAACAAAAATCATTAGAAACGTTTCCCTTACACTATTCCCTAAAAGTCATCTATATATAAAAACGCCATTTTTCTTTCATTCTCCAAGAGAGAGAGTGAGAGAATATTAATGTCGCACTGATTAGCAACACGAGGGCTTTTGGGAACGGTCCGCGTAATTTTGAACCATGGTCAAGTGACGCGGACGACACCTGAGCTGGCACCCCCTCTCCTAACTACCACACCACACCAACGGGAGGACGTTTGAGCTCTCGACAGATTTAACGTGCATCGCATTTCATCTGAAAATGAAATTAATAAAACATTTCATCTGAAAATGAAATAAAAAGAAGTTACATTTCATCTGAAAATGAAAATGTAACTTCCCTCAAAATAATAATAAAATATCAATTATTTTTGTTGTTAAAATCCAAGAGAAAAATATTTATCATTCTCTATTTTAAGCTCTACAGTTCAAGCAAAATACTTTCCTATATTTATATTAATCTAAAATTACAGTTTGAAAAAGGGATTACGAGACGTGTAGCATTTATTATGACTGGCTATCTAAAAAGCATATAGTTAAAGAATCAGTAAGATATTAGAAAGAGTTTGGCGCAGTTACCTATAATTTGTACTATAGGACCACTCGCAAACATATTGATCAAATTCGAACCATGCAGAATAAGTATGATATATAGAAGTGAAAAAAAAGACTTGAATTCTTTTATAAATACCTTAATGTTTTATTAATTAAAGTTTTAGTTCAAATCAATTTGTGAGTTTAAAATTAAACTAAAAGTACCATTAAAGCACAATAAAGTTGCAATTATTCATGGTTTTACCCATTCGACTGATTTATAATCTCTTATCGTGCTTTATAAGTAGGAGTTTGAGTATATTTCATACATATTTAAAAATTAAAATGTATTCCAAATTCCAAAAAATGTTATTGGGAAATTTTCAAAGGGCGGGGTCAAGCATCACGTTAATGACCAACGAAGTGTAGTTAAAAATCGAGTGCGGTTTGGTGGCTTTCAGTTTTGTAGTTCTAATAATTTTTTCGTCTATTATTCTTGTATTATTCGAAATAGAATTTTCAATCTGACTGATTATTAACATCACACTTGGTGGCAACATGAGGGTCTTGTAACATCTCTCAACGAATGAATGAGTGAATATTAACGCCACACTGTTCAGCTACACGAGGGCTTTTGGCGACGGACCTGCTAATTTTGAACCATGGTCAAGTGACGAGGAAGACACCCGAGCTGGCACCCCCTCTCCTAACTACCACACCACACCAACGGGGGGACGTTTGAGATCTCGACAGATTTAACGTGCATCTCCCCCCCCCTACACGGTGAGTCTTTAGTGGTACTGGGCTCTAACTCAGGACATGCCTGCCATGATCCGATACCTTGACCACTTGGCTACCGCGGCTTCATAACATTTCTCAAAAATATTCGATAAAAACGGGAAACATGAATGAATTAAATTATCATAACCAGCCTACAAAATTTAAGGTACAACGCATTTTTCGAAGCTCTACGTTAAATATCTCAGCAACTGTAAACTTCATTGTTTATATGAACGATAATTTCATGTTCTTTAAGAAAACTTATACAAAAAAAAACCATAGTCATAACTTTTGTTTTAAAGAAGCGGACATTTAAGTAGAAATTAGTGAAAATGTACACAAAATCAACTCCGTAGCTTGTTGTATATATTATGTGTATGATAGTTGACCTTAATTTCAATAACAATGTCCAGGTGAGTCTACAAATGTCTTGGAAACAATTGCTCTCGATTCATTAAGGTTACAGACATTGGGATGGCTGGAAAAGGGCTTGTCACAAGCTGATGCTGTGAGAAAGTCTCAAATTAAACATGCAATATGATCCAACGACTGTTGGATCAATTGGAATTTAAAGACTGTTTCTAGAGGACATGTTCCGGGTCAATCAAGAGTTACATCACTTGCCGAAGATTTTCTTTCCAGCTCTTTCAGACTGAATGAGAAGCACTGCGATGCCCCAACTCGTTGCAGACCATTTTGTCATTTATCAGGAACAATAATCTTCTCTACAATGGTGCAAAAACACCTTCACAACAGAAGTCTCAACGAAAACGACCCAGTTATGTGTGTTCCTCCAAGTCATCGCCAAAGATGTGCTTTTTATAATGGAAAAAGGACACGCTTCCTGGGCCAGACAGCAGTGGACTTCTGTACTTTATGGTCTTCTTATTGCAGTTTTATTTCCAGTTGACTTCAGCGATTCAGGGTGCCTGCTGATCAGGAGGGAATAACACACCACAGATACAACCAATCCAGTGATGGTGAAAGAAACAGTTATTGAGAGGATGGAATCATAATTTATGCACAAATCTCTCTCGGTGGTTCTTCTGACCTATATGTGATCCACGGAGGAACTCTAACTGGAGTAAGAAATCGGGATGAGATCATTGATTGATATATTCACCCATACATCACTGTTATTGGCAATGAATTCATTCTGATGGATGACAATACGCAAAATCTCCGAGCTGTGCTAGTTGAGAATTATCTTCAAGATGTTAATTTGGAACGAATGAAACGGCTATCTTAGTAGACACGTTAGTCTTTTAACTCCGAGATGCTTATGTGAACTGGAACTAGGGTTACTCTATATTTGATCCTCGATTCCCCTTTAAGTATCCTGTAAGCAGGTAGCATGGGAATGTCGATGCCACCAATGCATTGCAGTTAGGAGTGGACATATTTCTTATAAACCATTTTTGTCCTGTTTTCACCACATCTTTCCTCATTTGCTTGTGATATTTTGCTCCTCCAAAAACGAATGTTTCTTTCAACATTGATTTTTTTTGTGATGTTTGAGTTAACCTTATGCAAATTTGTGTCGCATTCAATAAGAAACTATTTAGTGAACATTTTCCTCAAATTTCTTGTTCCTAAGTTTTTATTCATTTTTAAATTAGGACACATTAAACAGGTTGTACCTTAACTTTTTGGAGGACAATGTCTAAACAGTCAGTTTTTATCAGTACAGTTTTGTTTATTTACTCACTCGTCAAAAAAACAATATCATTCAGTTTTGATTTTTTTTTCATTTAAATTACAATAATAAATACATAAAAACTACAGATACTGATACAAGTTATCTTAGAATGAGTTAAAATTGTGTAGAAAAGAAGCAAATTCATACATTTACTAATATACCTCTCATAGTATTTTTTTTATTTAAAAAAAATACTGTTTTTTGTTACTTGTTCACTTAGATATACCTTTATGTTCTTCAAAACTATCTAATTTGAAAATAGCTACATTTTAAATGTATTTAAACACCACGCATGCACGTTTATACCCATATACATATTTACTTTGAACATACGATTAGTCTAAATTTAATTTTAAAAAGTATATACGTATATAAATATTCCAATTAAAGACTTTATATAATACATATTTTTGATGACATTCAATCTTGGGTTCTAATTACATTTCAAGTTTTTTCCACAATTTTTTTAAAGTGCTTCAAAGACTTCCATCACCCTATTTTAATAACCTTTAGACCCTTTGAGCAAGTTCAAGTTTTAAAAAAATAAATAATGAAAGAAATGATCCAAAGTATTATATTTTTATCTTCAAATAAGCCCACATTTTTTTAAAATATAGGGAGAACTGAAATACTATGAAAGATATACGTCACAGAATAATAATAAAAATCCGTGCAACAATTAAACAGGTCAAGCTTAAAATGTTTAAATTTCCTTTTGAGGTTAAAAGCAGTTTTGACAGTTGCCGTTTTCATTTCTGATTCGAGTAATAATTCAACTACGGATTATACCCCTCATTATAAACGACGAATATAAGTACAGCTAGAAGAAGAAATAAAAGATGCGTTTTAAATAGTATTCTCGCCAAAGGATTTCTTTTTCAAAAAAAAAGTGCAATTAATTAAATGATTAATTTGTAATGCTCAACATTTTAAAATTAAATAGTATAAAAAATACTCTTCCAAACGATATTGGGATAAAAATGATATTCTTACCTTTTTTAACAAGTAATATCAAAGAAGAATATTTAATATTAGATAATGGCTCAGTTGCGCAATGCCCATGAGATCCAAGGCCATTTGTTCCCTACTCAGTATAGGTGATCTTGGTCCCTGAGGTAGAGATGAGCAGATGTTCCGGTCAGACGGTCAGTCTGAAGTAAGAACCCCAGTGTTAAGTTCCAAGATTGATTGGGAACTTGACACTGGAGATCACTCATTTATCGACCCACTGAAAGGATGAATCAACCTTGCCCAGCCCAGGGTTTGAACCTCGGATCTGTGGTGTGGAGTGAGTGAATATTAACATCGCACTGTTCAGCTACACGAGGGCTTTTGGCGACGATCCGCGTAATTTTGAACCATGGTCAAGTGACGCGGACGACACCTGAGCTGGCTCCCCCTCTCCTAACTACCATACCACACCAACGGGAGGACGTTTGAGCTCTCGACAGATTTTACGTGCATCGCTCCCCTATACGGCGGGTCTCCAGTGGTACTGGGATCGAACTCATGACACGCTAGCCATGACCCGATGCTTAGACCACTTGGCTACCGCGGCCCCTGTGGTGTGGAAGCGCGATACATTAACCACTCAGCCACTGACCTTAGATAATAATTCTTGAGTTATTTACGGTTTCATGTGGATTCCCCTTAAATTGAAGAATTTACGAGAAATCGAATTTGATATCTTCAGATCTTTTTTGATTAAATTATTGGCATTTATTTTGCTTATAGCATCCCTCCTAAACTTATCCGTCTCCTTCTCATTTTAAAATAGTACAAGTCGTCTTGATAAATGCTCATTTAGAAATTATGATCATTGCACATACACACAATCTGTGATTCAAAAATATTTAACGTTTCATTCGATAGAAGATTGATTAGAAAGGACTAAGTGACGTTAATTTAGCTTTTATTGGTTGTTCTGAGAGAGAATCGACATAAGTTTTATAAAGAGTAGGTGGAAAACAAATAAAACCAGAATACGTTTCGGCGACTCTATTCTAGAATTGGGGGAAATCCCCTGTAAAGCTGCATACCTCTTAGTAACATCATAGATATGAAATCTTAACGAGCATCAAATATTTGAGATGTTCCTTTCCAACATTGTTTAGCCAAACTGCATTAAAGAATAAAATTAACAACTAAAAATTACATAATAGAATAGTCCGTAATATTTAGTTATGACTTTGTTTGACTTCTAATCATGCACATAAAGTATTTCGCTAAATGAAAAAATTCTTTCAAAATTCTAAGTTCAAGAGACATTTTCATGCATCAGAATGCTCTCAAGAAAGTGTTTGCGGTATGGTGTGAAATCCTTACCTTTTTGATTTCGAGTAGCTTTTTTAGTTTTAAAGTACATTGTAATTTCATTATATCTTATAATTTTTTAATTCTTAAATGGAAAATTACAATCTTTTTTAAAAAATTCATTTTTCTAAATTTCTTTGGTCATTGAATAAAACTGAGTCTCTTAAATTAATATAATTATAAAAAAAACTAATGAATAAATAGAATATACTATTTCCCATTTGCTAATCTTTTAAAATAATTAGTTTAAATGTAGTAAAACCATAAGGAAGAACAACAATAATAAATGTTTTAGTGAATTAAAAGGTATTGCACTAAATAATAGACTAACCTAAATATTTGCAAATGCGAGAAATTTCATGTGATGATCTTTTTCTATAGATAATGAACAACCAAATGTTTATTACATATTAGAAAACATTCATAAACACAAAATACATGACGTTGGATCATTGACTTCGACATTGATTCTTTCCAATTGAAAATAAGAGATTAAAAATATTTTGTTAACCTTTAAACCAAAAAACAAAATGTATATACCAATTGCACACACTCAAAACTTCGCTTATTTCATTTAAAGATAATGCATGAGAGTTTAATCAGGAACAAAGCAGAATTTATAGGAATGTTAGAATTAAACACAGATAAATCTAGATTCTTTTAGAAATAATATCCTAAACAACACTCGCAAGGATTATGTTATTCTAAAAACAAAATATATTCTAACATCTAAGAAATTTTTGTGATCTGTCATTCTTTATATAATGTACTACATAATACACAAGCATCTCGTCCATTCAGATGGCATTACGTCGAGCTCTGCCCTCAACTCAAAATGATCAGAGAGCACTTAACTCTTAATCATTGCATTCCGATACTCGCAAAAGGACAATTTCAAAGATAGCGAGAGAGGAAAAAAATAGGCCAAACAACTACACGAAACATTTTTCTTCAAAAAATCAACTTCCCTGGATACTTTAAAAAGAACAGAGAGAAAAAAGAAAGATATACATACACGCAAGATCTTATTTCAACTGCATGAAATCCAGGAAACTTGTGCGAGAGCAATTTACAGAACAAAAAGTCCAAGAGCAAACGGAAAGCAGGAGCAAGTTCAGATGGAGAATCACGCTGCTTCCGCTGTGAGAAAGGTGCTGCTCTCCTCTGGCTCACACCCTAACCGGGTTTTCGACTAAAATAAGCTGTTCATCTTTTCGATTTTCTCCATTCTAACTGCAGGCGACGCTTTTGGCGACCGATGTCCCTCGTTGCCGGTAGATGGCAGCAGCATCTCCAAGAATTGGTCGATAGAGTTGAAGAACAATATTGATCGAGCAGATTAAAGCGCCTGCACTCGTCGCACTTGGCGATCTATAGCCACTTTGGCATTCTGTTTTTAATAATTGGAACTATGTGCCACGATCTCCATAAAAGCCGTGAAGTCATTGACGGCGAAGTATTGTTGATGGGGAAGTTGACGAGGGAATTATGAATTGTTTTACTGGGTGTCCTTCAAATGTCTTTCGTGTTTACGATCTGCTTATTGAAAATCGAGCTATTAATAATGTGAAAGATATTAAACTCTCATAGACTAGAAGTCACAAACGGTTGCAATAATTGTGAGGCATTAGGAAACAGAATATGTTGTCCCCAGGATTGTTTATAAGTTGAGGGAATGTCATTAGTACATACGTTTATCAAGTTAGAGTACAGAATACATAAATTAAGAATTTTAGAGGGATAACTTCTCAAAACACGTAAATATTTGATTTTTCTTTTTTAAAGAAATTAATTCTAAGTCTTACTTTCAGCGTTACTGGAACACGATTTAAGAATTAAATTATAAAAATGTATGTCAGTTATAAGAACGATCTCGAAATGTAACTCGTTATTTGTTTTCAAAAAGTCACACTCATCCAATTACTTACATTAAAATATTAGTTTTTTACATCACTATTAGTTTAATGATAAAATTAATTTCTGTTAAAACTGGCAGAGATACAAATTTTCTTAACTATATACATCACGTGGCAAGGGTTCAAAATTACGAGGTCTACTGCCAATAGCCCTCGTTTTGCCTTATAGTGCAACATTAATAAACTCATTCACACACTCAATCCATAGTATCGTGGTAGAGAATTACTGTTCTTATACTATTAGGAATAGAATGACAGCCACTAAAGAATGGCCCAAAATCTCAGAGCATTTTTTAGATAGAAAAATAACCAGATGTTATTATCATGATCTGACTTCACTAGCTGTAATGCCCATTCATAATTACATTTCAATAGCAATAATACTCTACATGCAATTTTTCCATAGATTTTATCTACAGTATTTTAACGCCAAATATAATGTTTATAGAGCAAAGCACGTCGAAGAATAATTTTTTTTTCTAAAATTCAAAGACTAAGTATGATAAATAATTTCTGATGTGTCATAATTACATCAAATCATCCCTATTATTATTTTCTACATATAGTGTTTTGAATTCGATTCTTTAGCGTACATTGAAATAGGCCTAATGTATCAGCGCTAATTAATTTCATTTTAGTTTAATTTACATCGAAATCTGAAGCAAACGGCTATTGGTTACAGACCTCGTCATTTTGAACCGTGATCAAGTGACGAGGATGAGTGGCTGGCATTCTCTTTTATAAACTGCCTCACCACGCCAACGGGAAGTCTTTGAGCCTTGATTTTACGTGCATCAGTTTTTCAGTAGCACTAGGATTTGAGCCAGTAAATCGACAATCCTGGGCGTTAAATGATAAACGAAGTTGTACAAATGCTCTCAATTGCATGAAATTAGATAGTCACACACACAGCCCCCATCTCATTCTCAATGTAAATTTAAATGTAACAAACTGGCGAATTTTAAAAGTAGAAAAAGAGTTTTTTCTAATAAATTATGGAATACTTTTATAGTATTTTTCATGAATATAAAGCAAATTCGATAAAAAAAAAAGGGTCTCAGGCAGGACTTACTTTTACATAAGAGCACAGAGCTTCGAGATGTCTTGAGACGTCTATGGTCCGGTACTGTCCTCCAATATTCAAGCTTATTGTTCTGTTTTCAAGTGGATTGATAGTATAATTGAGTTTTATATATCCTTAGCTAAAGTATATCTAAAGATTGTTTTCAAATAACGCGTTCACATTGGTAGTCTTCTTATTGAAATTTGAATAGAATAAAAAAATAACGAAATATAGATATACTTTATGGCGACTAAAGATCATATGGCCATGAAGTTCTTCAGAGGTGGAGGATATGAATGTCAGTAGAAACTATGCTCCCTAATGGTTAGGGTTACGAACTTATGGCCAGAGTGTTGCAGGTTCGAGTCTTGGCTCCACTGAAGACTTGCCTTGGCTACCGCGGCCACACTCCACTCCGAGAGAACCACGTTAGAGGAGAATGAGTGAGTGAATATTAACGTCGCACTATTCAGCTGTTAGAGGACATAGAAAAATAGTTATTCACGGTACTTATAAAGGGCTGCAATGACTATATTGCTAAAAAATGTTATTCTGTATATCGTGATCTTTATTTGCGTTATTCAATATGTGTTCATCTATACTGTTTAAGTAAAACAAATATATAGTTGAAATTCAGTTTCATCCTGCTTATGGGATTGATATACAAATATTTAATAATTCTAGATTCGTCGGTTTTATAGCATCGCTTCCCCCACGCATCAACTTGAGATATAGCACTCATCAATTCCCATATTGTTTTATATATTGGTCTTAAATGTCCTTGCAAGGTGTGTGGTAGAAGTTTAAAGAATATAAACCACAGCCTCAGGTAAAAATAAACTACATCGAACAGTAAATTTCAACCTTTTTGAGCTAGCAGTAGTTCACAATGATCAAGATCTATTTTTAGAGGTTCCATTGTGAAGATTTAAGACAATAAACTAATTCAACTAAACCCAAGTTTAATGTATTTAATTCATTTCTCTCCGGTGGAAAGAGCGGGATTTCCCATAATTTCTGGGATCTTCCTGGGCTAGTTAAGAATCTCGCACAATTTTGTGCATCGAGTCAGCCGCGACGACGCCTCAAGCGTCAGGACCAGGGTTAAGGCTATTGATTAAATGAGTCTGCTTCCAGATATTTCGTTAACTCGAATAACGTCTGCTCGGGGGCACGTAAAAAGCTAAATTTTAGTTTTAAATTAGCCTGTTATTTTTGTTACAGAAATTTCTTTTTTTTACTTAACTCGTTTCATTACAAATTTTCAATGATTAATAGCACAGGGTTACAATGAAAAAAATACAAGAGCAGTGATAGCTGAACTTAATGTATTTTTTGGTGCTGATTTCAGAAATAATAATAAAAATTTTGCATCACGTCACGTCTTTTTTTTTTAATTTAATTTTGCTTGGATTTTTATGCACATTTACCAAAAACTTTTGACAGCATTGAGTATTTACCTCCGTGGCTGATCTTTATTCAGCCTTGGTGAACGTACAGAATACCACTCTGTGGTATCTTTACTCAGCTCCTTCCTTCTCTCCCGGTCACAATATTTCCCGACCAATAGCATCGCGTGAATCATTAAGTTAGATCCTTATTTTGGTTTGACAACGCACGAACTGTTGCTCGTCTGGATTGATTCTGAACGTAAGACGCTGACATTTTAAACTTGGTTTCGATTCTTCTTTCAGAGTAATTTAGGGGCTGCGGTAGACGAGTGGTCTAGGCATCGGATCGTGGCTAACCAGTGATGAGTTCGATCCCAGTACCACTAAAGACCCGCCGTGTAGGGGAGCGATGCACGTAAAATCTGTCGAAAGCTCAAACGTCCTCCCATTGGTGTGGTAGCTAGAAGAGCTCTAGAGACACCTAGCCAGCTCAGGTGTCGTCCACGTCACTTGACCAAAGTTCAAAATTAAGCGGACCGTCCCCAAAAGCCCTCGTGTAGCTGAACAGTGGGACGTTAATATTCACTCACTCACGGTAATTTATTGTAGTGAGTGCGCTGATACAATGTAAGTGGGAGCTTCATCTCAAAAACACTTTTAATAATGTTTTTTTTCCTGTGCGTTTCGTGAAACACGACTTTGAGTTCGAGACATGGCGAAAATTTGCCAGATTACTTTTGTTACATATGCAGCAAATATAGTTTGATTAAATTCGCATGAGAAGCATTACAGACCATGTAAAAAAGCTTTATCTTGCGTATTTTGGCATGAAACTTGGATACTAAAACAAATCATGGGCTAATCATAAAATCTGTGCAAAATTCCTCAACGATCTACACTTTTGGATCAAAGGAAAGAAAACTATTTTACAATTTGAAGTTTCCATGACATATATAGAGGGAGCTGAAAAACCACTCTGATGATTGTTACTTTTGTTCCTGTCATATTCCATAGGTAAACCGCAAAAATCAAGAGCTGATATCTTATAATGATAAAATTCGGTCATACGTCCCGTTCATCATGGGCCTAATATGCCAATGCCTTTCCTCCAACTGAGTGCCAGTCATCTCTTCAAAATCTTCAGACTCGGATTATTCACAAATTCAAGGCTCTGATACAGAATATAAGCCATCTGGAGCCGATTCACAACAGCCCTTCTCTCAGGTTAAACTTAATGATCTAACAAGATATCTGAACCTTTGTTTGCTTTCTTGTGCATTTTAAAATAAGCTTCAAACTGTTATTACACAAGCATAATTTTTGCTTCTCTCGATCTCAATAGAATATTTTATGTAAATACTTTAATAAAAACAATTTAAAATAGTATGTTGGTGAATTTATTTTGCAAACTATACCATAATTGGATGTAAAATGTATAAAAGATTTTCTTGTTCCTCTCACAATCAGAGACAACCCGTGAGGTCTAGAAACAATAGCTTTCCTCTAATTGCTGAGATATTAATTTGCCTCACAAAGAATAATTAACATAGATTTAACTAGATAAAAAACTACAGTTGAAAAATCACGCAGGCTAAATTGTTCGAGATAGTTCCTTTTCAAATAGGATTTTAGTAAAAATATTGATATCGATTTTACAAAAACTCCTGACGTGATGGAAAAAAAGGAAGTCATTTTCAAAATCAGCACACTAAAAAAAATACAAAATAAAACTGAAAACATCTTTTGTATTTTTCCAAAACTTTAATTTTCTACCCCTGTGTAATCATATTTTTCTACAATGGTCATAATAATGTTAAAGATTATTTTCTTGTATGGGCTAGAGTGAGGGTTATATTAACGTCTCACTGAAAAGGAACACGAGGGCTATTGGCGACGGACCTCGCAAATATGAACCATGGTCAAGGGACACTTGAGCGGGTACCACCCGTTCTTACCTAACATTGAATCCCAACGTCATCGACTCCTTCTATACTGTGGGTTTTTGGTAGCACTAGGACTCGAACCCGCAACACTCCGGTCACGAATTCGTATCTGTAACCACTGATCGAAGTAACGGACTCGTGGCCGGCGTGTCATAAGTTCGAGCCTAGTACTGCTGAAGACCCTCTGTGTAGGTGGGGGTGATTCACGTTAAATCTGTCGAGCCTCAAACGTCCATCTTTTCGGGAGCCAGCTCAGGTGTCGTCCTCGTCACTTGACCATAATTCAAAATTACGAGGTCCGTGGCCAAAAGACCTCGAGTATAGCTGAACAGTGCAATGTTAATATTCACTTACTCTCTCACCATATGCTTACTTCTAATGGCTTTAATTTTCTCGAAAATAAAAATACGAAATGTTGTTCTTTCATGTAGTTTCCTTAGTTCTGTGAATCCACTTTTTGAAATCGTTCTTTCTTTCTTTGTATTTTATTAGCTATTCGTTGGATAACAAGCTCTAATGTATAGAGTATGTTTGAAATAAGTGTAATAAAATAACGAAGTTTACACTTACAAAAAATATTTTGATGGTTATATTCCTCCTAAAGGAAACTAATCGAGATAGTAAAAGTAATAATGTATTGCAGTGAAGAAATAAATGCATATTATATTGCAATACATTTTTCAACTTCTTGGAAAAACAATCACTTAGAAATAAACAAATTTTCCAATGTTAATCACAAAGCTTTTTTTTTTATTTAATGTTCCATTTAAAAATTATACAATTGGAAGCATTGAGGCTGGTTTTTTGCTTATTGACGTCGCACTTAATACTTTTATCACGACAACGGCGCACCTTTGTCCCACCCTCTGCGCTAAAAGTTTACATCACTCTCCGCACCGCCAAAATTGAAACCATACACAAAATCCCTTAAAACTTGTTTATTTTACATTGGAAAAGTACATACTCCCTATAAGAATTTATTTGTGAATTCTGGAAGACAAGTTATATCTCGTCCCTCGCGATGAAAATGTAGAAACACCCTAAGGGCTGCTGGCGGTGGGCCTGATCATCTTGAAATACAATCAATTGATGAGTTGACCCCCCCCCCACACACACACTCTTTAAACTTCCTCACCACGCTAAGGTAATGACTTTGGCCCTCTACAGAATTAATATATATTATATGTCAATTTTGTTATTGTGTAATATATGGTAGCACTTTCAACGCATTGATCACTGATATTTTAGCAATGATACAAATATGACCATAGGAAAGCTCGGAAGGAAATGTAATCCTGGAAAGAATTTAGATTTAACAACACTAGTTATCCCATTAATATCAATTAATATGTTTTAAGTAATATTATGATTGTTATCATATTTTGTTTATTACTATTGGCTATTAACTGAATAATATATATGATTTCATGTGTTGCTTTCTACACAATGAATGGGTATATATTGGTTAGAGTGCAAATCCCCGCCAGTGACTCCCTCTTAAAATTGGGAAGCAAATGTAAGGATAATTAAATCATAACGCAAACAAAATTATACTCCTCATTTAATATTTATTTGCACATCATACCTATTCGCGTATAAATTTTGACATCTAGCACTTTCCCAGGAAAAGCACCTTCTAAGCGCACCTTCACATTTCAATCCTATGTCATTAACTGTTAGGGTAAATTTTTTCACGCGTTTCTCTCCCTTCGAAATCTAAAGATGGGGATTTAGCAATTGTTGAAACAAATATAAAATTCAACTGAAAATCGGGGCAAAGTTGACGAGAAGTTGAAACACATGAATAAATAAAAACATGTTTCTCAAAAAGTCGTTTACGTATATAAATAATTCTACCATGTGTGACTACACCAGCATTCCTCAAACTGTGAGGCGCATCTCCCTTGGGGGCGTGATCCCCCTATTTGTGAGGGGGGGTGTGCAAACATATCAAAAGGTCGAAAATAACAGATTTAAAAATTTGTTAAATTCTTAAAAGGACGCAAAACAAATACATTCTGACATAATAAAATTTATAATGATACTTACACTTAGTCACAAGAGTAAGTATGTAGAGCGTATGTGATGATGTCCTATGAAAAAAAACAGGCCTACAATATTAGAGTTTTCAAATTAACGATTTATTTCGATTGCAGCAAAATCGAGCTTAATTACAAAATGAAAAATATTTAAAAAATACAAATATTTAATTAGCAAGATGAGCTTAACTTAAAATAGGATGTAATTTACATCATAAAAGTAAGTATGCAAACAAAAAGAAAGACATTAATATTGCAAATTTTACAATTTTTCAAAAAAATTAGTAATTTGTTGGGTAGTTTTTGGCTTTAATAACAGCTCTCAATCTAGATGGCGCTGATTTTACTAAATTTTGAGTGACAGAAGATAGTATTTTCTGCCACTTCTCCAAAAGGGCTTTTTTTTAGATCATTCTTAGTTTTGATCTCTTGCTTTCTAATTTGGCGATCGAAATAATCACACAAGTAATCAATGGGATTAAGATCAGGTGACTGCGGTGGGGTTTTTACCTGTTTTCGCACGTTATATAGCAACTATTCCCGAAAAACCCGAGCAGTATGTTTGGGATCATTATCTTGTTGGAAAGTGAAGGATCCATCGAGTCCCAATTTAGAAGCACTTTGGCTTAGATTATTCTTTAAAATATTCAAATAGCTATATTGATTCATTATTCCGTCGATTATAACTAAATTTCCTACTCCAGTTGCTGCCATGCAACCCCAAACCATAATCGAACCACCACCGTGTTTTACAGTTCCTCTCATGTTCTTTGGTTCTAGAGCTGCATTTGCTTTCCTCCATACTTTTTGGTGTCCATCTGACCCGTGGATGTTGAATTTACTTTCATCCGAAAAAATCACGGAATTCCAAAAATTTCTGTCCTGCTTTTCATTTTCTTTTGCAAAATCTATTCTCTTTTTGCGATTCACTTTGCTAACAAATGGTTTTCTTCGCATATTTCGACCATGGTATCTTGCCTTCCGTAACACACGGCGAATTGTTTCAGGATTGCATGACTTCGCAAAATTGTTTTTCACATTAGTTGTCAATTTTGGTACCCTAATCTTCGGATTTTTTTTCACATTTCCAACAATAATTCACCTTCCTCGATCCGTGAAAATGGGCAGTCGTCCTGTCTTGGATTGTTTAGAGTATTTCCCTCAGCCTGGAACTTTTCAATGATTTTTTTTTGCACTGTTGCAGGACTTTTGCCTATGATTTTAGCGATTTGTCTTTGGGCTTGTTTTCCTAATAGAGCTTTATTATTGCATCCTTTAGATTTTTGGATAATTCTTTTCCACGTGGAGGCATTGGTGAATTGTTGATCTACCTAAAGCTCAAACTTACAAGCTTTGTAGCAGAACTTCTAAACTTATCACTGAAATACGAAAAATCACTCGAGGAGTTTCATTCAGCCTATTTAAAAGTCAAAAATTCAGAGTGCATACGTACTTTTGTGATTTAAATTTCTACTGGTAGTTGACAAAATTACTCTTAAAGTTTTTAAAATATAATGATTTGGTTTATTTTTCATTACTTTATGAATTGAATTAGAAGCTATAAACAACACTCTCCAAATAATATTTTTCTTATATTTATTTGAGAACTAGAGCTTTTTCACTTAAGCTTTATGAGTTGCATACTTAATGAGCATACTACATTTTAGCAAGTTGTATAAATGCATCAGCACTGCTCGATGAATTTGATAATTAATTTATCAATAGTAGTTAAGAACAAGTTTAATAATTACTAGTGACACTCATGGGCTTGTGATATACAAAAATTTTTACTTATCGTGATAACTTGTACGGTTTATAATTAAATTCATATTGTAGCTTTACGTCAAAGTACTTTATTGAATTCAATGCATCGCTATTGTATGGAGGAGACCGCGATGAAAATTATAATTTTGTTGAAATATCGCGATGAATGTTGAAAGTTTGAGGAGCACTGGAGTACACTTTTGATTCAAGTCTGCGCGAACAGAAATGCTTCAAATTGCTGTAGTGTTAATATAAAACCAAGACACACACAGACTAGATTTTGAACTGATTGTCATCGAAAGACACACACATTCTCCTTTATACTTCTCAGAAATCAAATAAAAATCGCCTATAAATTTCCAGAATCATAAAAAACAAATATGACTTTTTACAGTTGATGATTTTTTTAACGAAAAATGATTTTGAAGAGCTCTGATAAAGTTTTCATTCAAAACACACAGTGAGGATCTTAAATGAATTATAAATGCAGTCGAGAAGACAACTCTTTGTCTAGACTGGTTCAAGACGATTTCTAAGATAAATTGAATTTCTGCCTTAAATTTTGGACTCTGTGTTGCCCCGTGGTACTATTTATTAAAACATTCAAAAATAACGAGCCAGGAAATAATTGAAGAATTTTAGGACTTCCCAACCATCATATATTAAAGTTTATAATGTCTTTGAACTTGTGCCGAATTGGTATTCGATAAAAACTTTTTGAGGTTGCGTGAAATTTATTTTCGCCAAACGTCGCGCCGGGGCTGTCCGAATTAAATTTTTTTAAACGTGCTAAGCGACTTTTTGTTATTCCTACGTCGGTGATATTTGTTCTTATCGAACTTTTTTTTCCAAAAACCAAAGCAATAATTCTATTCCTGATGACAAATGGAGTAAGAATCTTTGTAAATTGCCATGTTGAGAATATTACGAAAATGGTAGGGTCGAGTTATTCGACAGCTCGATATTGAGTTGAGTTGATCTATGAGTTAGTCATTTTATTTTGATTTAATGTACGTACTATTAACTAAAAACATCCCTATATTTCGTTTCTTTTTTTTTTTAATCCAGTCGAGTTTAAGCGAAATAAAATAGTTTTTGCAATAATTATTACTTGGCAATCACTTCTTCTCCTTTATAATTTTTTATATGCTTCCTATGTAAATCAAATTAACTTTCCTTCTGAATATAAATCAAACTAATTGTAGACCGAAAATGTAGCTATCGTCGCTAACTCCAAAAAGATAGGTCGTGCAGACATTACATCTTCTGAGGTTTAAGTTCTCATATTTGTGTGTGGCCGCGGTAGCCAAGTGGTCGAGACATCGGATCGTGGCTATCATGTCATGAGTTCGATCCCAGTACCACTGAAAACCCACCGTGTAGGGAAACGATGCACGTTAAATCTATCGAGAGCTCAAACGTCCTCCCGTTGGTGTGAAGTGGTAGTTAGGAGTGGGGAGTGCCAGCTCAGGTGTCGTCCGCGTCATTTGACCATGGTTCAAAATGACGCCAACCATCCCCAAAAGCCCTCGTGTAGCTGAACAGTGGGACGTTAATATTCACTCACTCACTCCTCTTTGTGTGGTGTGGTAGTTTGAAAGCGGAGTGCCATCTTAGGTGACGTCCTCGTCTCTTTACCGTGGATCAAAGTGCCATGGTGTGTATCCGACAGCCCTCGTGTTGCTTCGGACCGCGAATTTAATAAAAAATCAATCAAAAATGGTTGCAATTAAATTCTTCCTTGCTATATCAAAAAATTCTCGAGTAAAATTAAAATGGAATATACTCCGCAATTGGTCATTTTCAAATCAGATCAGAGGTTCGAATGATGATTTTCATGGAAGATTGCCGTGGATTGATTGATTGATTGATTGATTGATTGATTGATTGATTGAATATTAACGTCACACTGCTTAACAACACGAGGGCTTTTGGCGACGGTCCGCGTAATTTTGAACCATGGTCAAGTAACGTGGGTGACACCTGAGCTGGCACCCCCTCTTCTAACTACCACACCACACCAACGGATGGTCGTTTGAGCTCTCGACAGATTTAACGTGAATCGCTCCCCTACACGGCAAGATTGCCGTGGAGGGTAATGGTAACGCTTACTTCACCTTAAAATTCTTCATTCGTTTATTTTTTATTCGTATGAAATAGTGGTGAAGGAAAGTTTCGAAGCATGGACTCGGTGGGAAGGCTAGTCTGGGCTTCAATAAGATCATGATCCGAATAATTTTAATCGTCAAATGGGACATATTCTCTTTATAAACTAGGCATTTCGAACTATTCGCCGAATAATAGCAGTGCATTATTATGAGATGTCCTTCGTCCGTGTGTAGAAAGTAGTCCCGATAACTCGGCACTCGATGGCCCGGCAGTCGGATAATTCGACCACAGCATTGCAAGTCGAAAACCCATATTGCCCATTTGCAAGCCCGTTTAAGGTCCCACACTCCTTTGTCTGGGGAGCGGGGAATATCTGGAGACACAGAGGATATGTCTCAGTTTAATTAAAATGTTCTGAAGTTTATGCAAGGTGCAGGTTGGACCAGACATCCAATGTACAATGTGTGGTAAAGAGGTTTAAGTTATAAACTGTTATAAGCGAAAAGTCTTGTTTCAAGGAAGAACAATTAGTCCTATGATATTAAGAGGAACAAGCAGAGGGTAACAGTTATGCAAAAGGGGAGCACAAATTAAAAAGCTTGGTCTCATACGAAAAGCAAAGAAACCACGAGCACATTGCACATGAGACGGACAAATTTTCAGTTTGGTACCGAAAATAGTCTCATGCCTGGATGATCGTTTTTAAAATTTAAAAGCCTGCCAAGGAAGGCTATTCTGATTTTGGGTAATTCATCTTCACACCCAGACATTGAAGAGTTAAAAAAAAATTAAGACATACGACTAATGTTTCTACCATCCAATGTCACGGTGTTTTAACAAGCAATGGTTTGTCTCAAGAGAAGATATAGGTGCACACACACAAACTGGTATCTTTTCTTCTTTCTGTAAACAATGATAGTCAATATCTTATCCAGAAAAAAGAAAATTAACCTATTGGATGTTTAGGGCTGGATTGCTAACACCTGGAACGAGATCGAATCATTCAAATTAGTTCACTCCTGGTGGAAACTCCTTGATCACAAGGGAAATGAGTTCATGCAACATGATGATGTAGAAAAGGAAAACTTCCTCGGCCTCCTGAAAGGAGTTCCTGAATATGCAAAAGTCGATGAAAATGAAGTTGAACAGTGATTTCAGAACAACACCGAGCAAGATATTTTGTCCGATGCAGAAACTATTGCTGCTGTCACAGTTAATGAAAAAATGCCGGAAAATGATGAAGACGTTAACATTTAGAACACCAAACGAACCCTTAAAATATCACATAGGGAGGGATTAAAGGCTACCAAAATAACCCCTTAGTATTTTGAACAAAATGGTGCGTCGTTAATAGACTTACTGCTCCTTCGTCACCTTCATGATGAAGCAGCAAAGCGCAGAGTGCTGTACGAAAGACAACAGGATATTACACATTTCTTTAAAAAAAACTAGCCAGATTAAGCAGTCATCTACTAAATTTTAATTATAGGCAGCTTTAGGATTTCATAAAGTATTTTTTCTGGGATATATCTGGTGGCTACGGTAGCCTAGTGGACAAGGTAACGGATTTATGGCAGGTGTATCATGACCTCAAGCCTAGTACCGCTGAAGACCCGCCGTGTAGAGGAGCGATGAACGTTAAATAGGTTTATGCTCAAACGTCCTCCCGTTGGTTTGTGTTGAAGTTAGGACAGGGGATACCATTCTCAGATGTCATCCTCGTCCCTTGACCATGGTTCAGAATTACGAGGTCCACCGCCAAAAGCCTCAAGTAGCTAAAAAGTGCGATGCCAATATTCACTCGCTCGATGAGACATGTCTGATCGGGTATAAATTATTTCATACTATTTGTTCATTAATATTTATTTTCATGTAGTAAATTCTCTATGCCTTAAGGCAATATGGTACCATTTTCACAATTTTTTTTATTTTTAATAATTGATATTTGGTTTTAATTGTATTTTATAAAGGCTAATATAAAATAAGAATTCCATACAAAAAATTTTAAATTTGTTGCAAAATGTTTGTAAAATCTAAATTTTTTGAACTTTTTTTAACATTTTTTAAAACTCTAAGGCATTTTTAAATATGTATCTTGTCTTTCAAAGATTTTTTTCCAAATACCTTATAATATACTACATAAAACTGTGCATGGGGGTTTTTTTCTGCTGCAGTTCTTTAGTTTTTTATTAATTTTTTTATAGTTAAACCTCCAAAAAATCTCAAAAAAACATCAATTTTGATTTTCAATTTTTTTAGAAAAAGTACTAAACATATTAGAGCTAATTCCATGGACAGTTTTACAAGACTTACATTTCAGAACATGTATAAAAAATTTCAATCCCATACTTCAATTATCAAAAAAGCCTTAGGGTTTTGAATAACAGAATGTATACAAAAATTCAACATGGAGAAATATGAGTTTGAAGTTTTCATTCCATGAATAGCATGATATAATATGCATCGAATAGTCTGAAACGTTTACGAAATGTTAATTAGCTTATTTAAAACTGCTTACCATAAAAAATTACACAAATGTAGAACAATTAAACAGTATACTGCCTTAATGAATATATAGAAGAAAACGAAAGAAAGATCAATATTTCACAAAACTTTATTTTAATCATTATTAGAAATAAAAAAAATACACACACACCTCAGAACTAATTCCATGCTCAGAGCTGATGAACAACATATACAAAAAATGTTTATGCCTTTATTTTTTATTTCCATGATTTTAAAAGCCTTCGTGTGTTAAATATTGTACACGAAAGAAAGCAAAATCAAATAACCATTTATAAGTAAAATATATAAAAATCTAAGAACTGTATAAGTGCATTTGTTTAAATATCTTAAAATATTTAAATAATAAAAGTGTTGAATTTCACAAACATGGGATATATATATATCCCCAAAAACAAATATTTAAAAATGGGAGAGTTTTTCTATTCTTTTTCCGAATTAGATTTTTAATTATACGAGTTATCAAAATGAGATTTAGTATTTGTTTTTGGGAGAATCCGTTTTGAAGTTTTAATTTCATTCATAATAATATCATAAAAATCACGCACAACTTTTAAATATTGACCAAATCCATTTGCTCTCCCCCCCCCCCAATAAACAATTCACAAACTAGAATTTTTGAAAAACAAATATATAATAAATTAAAAGTAAAAAAGCTTTTTTAAAACAAGCTTTTATTTAAACGCGCTAAAAAGAATAAAATAAATTTTTCTTTAAAACTTTTTTTACTATCAACTTTTTCCGTCATTACACAATTTATATGATATAAAAGCTCGTCGCGAGATTAAAGTACTCTTATTTACTTAGTTTGAAATTTTTAAAAATTAAAATCAATCCGATCAAGTTATTTAATTTACTTGTTTATCTGCAGAGGTAAATCTCGTGACAAGCTTTTATATCATATAAATTGTGTAATGACGGAAAAAGTTGATAGTAAAAAAAGTTTTAAAGAAAAATTTATTTTATTCTTTTTAGCGCGTTTAAATAAAAGCTTGTTTTAAAAAAGCTTTTTTACTTTTAATTTATTTTTCACTTTTTAGTTATCACTGAACAGGTTTCTCAGTATGTTCATCTCATTCAATGCTAGGTGTTTGCCGGTTATTTTCGAACAGTTAGCTAAATGAATTCCCCTAAAAAGGGTACTAGACTAAAAACACAATTTTTTTAAAATCCGTAATTTTTAAGCAATTTTTTCAATCTTCTTACAGATCTTGGGTAATATTGTCCTACATACGAAAAAAAATTCATGAGATTTTCTTCATAAATGACGAAGTTATTAAATGTTTAATTAAAATTTTGAGTATTTCTTGAAAAATCGTAAAAAAAAATGTTTTCGGCATTTTATTTTTTAAATGACTAATTCTAAAAAAGCAAAGCATGAGCTGTTTTAGTAAGGAATGTCGATTCATTTCAACAAAAAAAAAAATTTCATGCGCAACGATTTAGACATTATTTTTATAAAAACGCATCGATTTTGAATTATTTAAAAAAAATCGTAAGAAATACAAATATTATTTCGTAAAAAACATTATACCTTATCGGGACGAAATAAATGATCTTTCCGATTCTATAATTATTTTTTGTCTGAGCTTCATAGATTAACCTCTTAAGCGGTCAATTTTTTTGACCAAAATTTTCCCGAAAAAAGCCCATTTTTTAACTGCATGTAACTAAACATAATAATTAACAGAACGCGCGAAAATGGAAGATTTTTATTTTAATCTCCGGTTTAAAATTTTACTCACCTTTTTTTATTTTATAATTTTTGAACACAAAAACCCTTAAATGTTTGTTTTTAATGAGTACATTCTGCGTACTATGAAGAATATTTCACATATATCTTAAAATATGTTTTCTTCCACTTACCAAAAATTTTCATGTTCATACCTCTTTTTCATACGATTGATAGGATTTCATGTGTGTGTGTGCATATAAATATGCACACACAATATGAAGAATAGTGTAACACTAAGTCTTATATTCCAATGGGGATAGAGATAATATCGACTTCTTTGGATTATCTATCCATTTTCCTTAGGCAACACATTGTACATTGTCTTGTAAATCCCTGTTCTTTATCCAATATTTTCAAGAATATATGTATATTCTTGCCTTCAGTGAAAAATTCTCACCTTCACCACTACCAAAATTCTGAATGAAGAGTAGTTCAGTACCATGGACAAACTCTCTCTCTCTGCATCTCCTAAAGACACACTATACTAATTAATAACCTTATAATAGGAATAAAAATGTCTGTGCAAATAAAATATAGAAAGAAAACATTTCGGTGCCTATACAGCGCACGGGCAAACCGGTTGTGGCTAACTTTCAGTAGCCCGTAAGGTGTACGGGCAAACCATTTAAAGGGTTAAAGTTAGAATTTCTATAATACTCCATCTCAGTTTAACTTGGCAGCGTTGAGAAAGGTATACAATGTACCAATCTACTTGAAAAATAGCTCTACTTTTTTTTTTTTTGAATTTAAATCCAAGAAAATAGATAGAAATTTGTAAAAAAAATTGCATATGTTGTAGAAATTAGATTATTTTTACGTTGTAGAAATGTAATTATTTTTTATACAAAGTTAATTAATACAGTCAATACCGCAACGTTATGAAATTCCAGTTTGGCTGAAAACCGATTTTCGACGCCAACTTTTGTCATTGTTGTAACAATAAAATTATTACACAACAATGCAGATATATCCAAGTTGGCGCCCAAAACTAGTTTAACGTTTTTAATTAATATCTTTTTAATTAATTGCAATATTGGAATATAAATGGTCAAAACATGCATTGTCATCCAAACTAAACGTGTATACAAAATTTCAGCTCAATGGGAGGAAGATATCAGCTTCAAAATTGAGTTGCAAGATTCCACCCGAACAAATTACATACATACATACATACATACATACATTGTAAGTTAAATAAAAGCTTTTAAAAATGGGAGAGTTTTTCTATTCTTCCGAATTAGATTTTTAATTATACGAGTTATCAAAATGAGATTTAGTATTTGTTTTGAGGAGAATCCGTTTTGAAGTTTTAATTTCATTCACAATATCATAAAAATCGCGCACAACTTTTAAATATTGACCAAATCTATTTGCTCTCCCCCCCCCCAATAAACAATTCACAAACTAGAATTTTTGCATTAATTGCACAATTCTTTCTTGAAATGATTTGTTACTGCATATATGTCAGTCTCATTGATGCGCAGTAGAAAAATAATTAATTCATTTTTTATCAGACTCTTTTCTAGAAGATAATCTGAAATGTGGGCGTGATAGTGTTGCTGTCCAGCATCAAACATTGCTCCATAACTTGGTAAAAAAATGCAGATAAAGCTTTGAAATCTTGCTGGCATGTTTATAAAGAATCGGAGTATCAAATAAGCCAATAAAAAAATTTCGACAGGTTGATGATTTTTAGGGTACCATATCGCCTTAATAAAGTACATACTTTTCCTTTGTTTAAAGGTATTTGGATTGTTTATCTTTCGTTGTGTATTACATACGCTACATCCAAGTACAGTACAAGTTTTTCTGAGGAAACATTCGTACATATTTTTTTAATCCAATTTTCGATTACCCAGCATTTTCACATACTCGCCCACATTAGGCTGAGACTTCGGTACTCTATTGAAGTAAGAGATAAGTATTTTAGTACAGAGTAGTAAAATTAATTAGAAAAGAAGTGGAGTAGGTTAGTGAGTTAGCACTTTGTTACGGGTAACTGTCTGAACAAACATTGACAACGTATGCTACTATATACTGTCTACTTAAAAGTCGGAGAAGGGATCTACTTTTGCATAGGGGTCCAGGTCCACAAAAAGGTGGTGGTGGCTACCAGGATGATGAATGAGGTACGTGATTGAGGTTCAGAATTCGTCACCTGTAGTTGTCATGATAAAAAAGACTCCTTAGACAAAACGATGCATTATTTAAAGATCTAATATCAATCAATGTAAACGAAATTATATTTTCTCAGGAGTTTTTAAAGCCAATATTTGGATACCTAACAAAAAAATAAAAGCACAAGTGATTTATAAGGAAATAGAAGATAACTACTTTTTGCAGTTTTTTACTGGACTTCGAAGCAACAATTCACATCCATAGTTAATAAATCTCAAAAACTTTAGGATGAATAATTTATTTAGTGATATCAGCTACAATTTCTCTCGTTTCTTTTACCCCATTATCCTTTTTAATAATATACATGAACAAATCGTGAAAGAGGTATTCAGGTTCGGGGGAAAATTTCAGTGGTTCTTTTTATTCCAATTCTTTTTTTTAAAAAAAGGAAAGAAATCAATAATGCAAAAAATTTCAAATTCTACGGTGTTCCGACCTACGAATTAAATATTGTATTCAAATTTCAAATGGCCACGGTAGCCAAATGGTCTAGACATCGGATCATGGCTAGCGTGTCGTGAGTTCGATCCCAGTACCACTGAAGACCCGCCGTGTAGGGAAGCAATGCACACGTTAAATCTGTCGAGAGCTCAAACGTCCTCCCGTTGGTAAGGCAGTTAGGAGAGGGGGGTGCCAGCTCAGGTGTCGTCCGCGTCACTTGACCATGGTTCAAAATGACGCGGACCGTCGCCAAAAGCCCTCGTGTAGCTGAACAGTGGACGTGAAAATACAATCAATCAATCAAATTTCAAATATATCATCACACCTGTGTTTCGATTATGGACTAAACTTAATATTTTTTTTAATTTCTATAATAATCCTCAAACACGTCATAAGAATTCTAAAAAATTTATTTTGTTTTGTGATATGAATTACGTTGGCTCAAAAGCCCTACCACGGCCATACCAAAAGTCCACTTTTGGTGGCAGATTAAGCCCAGGTAGCCTAGTGATCAAAGTAAAGGACTCTTGACCAGCGTGTGTTGAGTTTGATCTTAGTACCGAAATATATCGAACCTCATTTTGGTGTGGCGTGGAAGTTAGGAGAGGGGGGTGCCAGCTCAGGTGTCGTCCTCACCACTTGACCATGGTTCAAAATTACAAGGTTGATCACCAACAGCCCTTGTGTATAGCCTTGTAGGGCGACGTTAATATACACTCACTCACTCATTTGGCAGCAAAACTACTGGAACTTTGAACTACTTTTAAAATAACAAAACCAAGCCCTCAACTAGAATCTCAACAACAGCACTACGGGAAAAATTTGAGGTTCAACTCTATTCAACGTTCGAAATTTCCTTCTATAAACGCCTCAATAGATTTTTTATGGTTGCTAAATTTATGGCTGTTGAGACGATAGAATTATTGATTTTTAACAATGGGTAGTGTCCGAGACAGTACTACCTTCTTCTATCCATCACATCAACATATTGTGACAAATTTAACGTGCATCAGCTACCTCTACAAGGCGGGTCTTTAGTGACACTACGAATCGAATATGTGCAAGTAATGAGTCCGTGACCATGACTACCAGGCTACTGCGGCCACTTTTCACAGGGGAACACTGAATCATAAATCATGTTTGTTTGCAGATTTTTTCCCTACATGACAAGAGACAGACCAATGGAATAAAAAATGTACTTGTTTAAAAATTGGCGACCTGATAAGATAGAATCGGTCTGAATAATATTACGTTACTTGGTTCAATTTTTTTCATCCTTATTACGCGTAACTTTGAAGCTCTGAATGTAAAATACATACGTGTGTAAAAAAAATAAATTACACACATATGTGGAGTCCTGCCTTTCATTTTACACCTAAACATATATTCTATACATGATATTTTGAAAACAAACTATTCTCACCTTTTCATAAACCTTTGTTTCTTTAAAAAAAAGAGTGCTAACTCTAGAAATACCCTTTATTAGGTATATATTAGAAGTTAAATACATAGCCTTTTTTATACAAGCGTATAATTAAAATCCGGAAACATGGGTAATTTTTATTTAAAAAAAACACTGCTTGTAAAATACACGAGTTAAAAGTGAAAAAAAAATCGAATTTTCTTAAATTATTGAAGAGAGAAAAATTATACAAACACATCAGAGAATAGACAACTCTACTTCCTCAGAGATTAAATCCTTAAGTTGAATTCTCGCAAAATTCGAATCTTGCGAGGGAAAGACGAGTCTACTGACTAGGAAACTCAAAAGGCGTCTTATATTCCTTAGAATAGAATCATTAATCGTTCCCTCTCCTTGGTGTTTCTCAAGGAGCACAGCATCCTGCACAAGCATATAAAGAGGCCAGAATAGAATATATATCGCACTGGAAGCAGCAGTCGAGCAGCCCAGTTCTTAAGAGAAGCGTGCCATAGTTTTCTGGGATTAAATAATCATGGCATATTAACCAGAAAAAAAATAAAGACAGCAACCTGTGCAGGATCGTAAAAGCCTTTTGCTCTGCGTAGGCTGTAAGAATAGTTGTACCGAAAGTAAAAAGAAAGGGAAATAAAATGTATCTTTACCTCTGATTAATCGACAGATTTATAAAATAATATAAAAATATAGGGGGTTAAAAAAAACTATAAACAGGGTAGGTCTATTAGTAGAGAATGTGAATCTAGTTAGGTGGAATTAGCGCGGTAAATATGAGACAAATATTAATTCAGAATATCTTCCAAACCAATATTTTATTTACAGCACATTAACTAACTGAAATTCTATTCTAATGACAGAAATCATTTTACACATAAGCCTAGAAATAAATTACAAAATAAATCGTCTGCTAAAAACTAATATTTGGCAAATAAGAATTATAGTATTATTAAAATGTTAACCCATACACACAAATTATTATCCAATTAATTAATAAATAATTAATAGATAATCAATTAATAACTATATAATAATTAAGTTCATTTTAACTTTAATTTTAAATCTGCAAAAAATATTTCTCATTTTAGATTAAATCAATGGGGTCGATTCATCACTAGAGGGCGCTGCGATCGTGGCCATCATCACGTGATTAACAACGTGCGATCATGTAAACAAATCACATTGACCGTATGACACTTGTGGTTGCGCGCTAACTTTCGAATTTTCAAACATTATTATTTTATATTCTCTAAATTCTTTTTAGTACTTCAAAATAGTTTCGATATATTTTCTACTTTTTTAGTTTTTGTATTGTGACCAAATATATATATAGTTTTAGTTTATAGTATTAGATTTAAGTGTGTTTATTTTATACTTCTATCCTTTGGCTTCGAATTTTTGTATACTTTTAGGTTTAGTAATTATTTTTTTATTAGTGCCAGCCATATTGTGATTAAAAAATTATGCAACGCTCTTTTGAACAAATTGCTTCTTGAAATTGGATAAATCTACTAATATCGCAAATCATTATGTAAGCGAGTTTTTCCTAGAAAAATTCATGCAGACTGTAAATAGGGAGTGGCTCGCCCAAATCATTTTGTCTACAATGTCTGTCAGCAAGAGCGATTAGTTAATACTTCGGCTGTTGAATAGGACCAAAGACTGTTAATCAATTTATTATGATTGGATAATAAGAGATTCCATGTAAAAGTATAACCGTTACCTGAATATATTGCTTATTTGTATTTCTACACACTGTTAGTTGTGTCTGAGTGCTGTGAAGACCTCCTGGGATTTCGTAAATTCTAGTGTTGTGGCATTTCTAAGGATTGTTTTAAGTTTTCATTGCTCCTGACCCATTCTTTGTAAGCGCAGGTATTTATTTCTTACCGAATTTGTGACATTGATTATATTTTTTTACATAGAAACTTCTTGTAATTACAAAAAAGCTTGTGAATTTAACTGTTATTTTTTAATATTCATATAAAGTTTCCTTTTTGCTGTTCTTGAAAACTCATTTCAGTATTATTATTAGGACATCAAAGTTTTTAATGTTAATAATTCTTTTATTTTTTAAAATTGTAAGGAAATATTTGTTTGCTTTACATCAATTAGACAATTTATATGCAATTCAATAACTCATAAGAAATAATTTGTAATAAAGAATAATCCAATAAAATTTAATCATTATTCCTAAAAAAATTATGTATTAATATGATTCCTTTCTTTAACTTAATAGTGTAAGAGTATTTTCTTTTTTAAACTTTGAAAACAGTCTAAAGGGAAATTTCTAAAAGAAATTTCAAACCTTTGTAAATGATAATTACTAAGTAAAGTCAGACAATCAAAGCTGGCAAATGTGTTATTTCATTACAGATTCATCATATATTTCGAAAAATCTTACTATGTCTTGGGAATTTTTATAGAACAGTTGTTTAAAAAATTGGTGTACAATAACAATGTTTCAATTTTATGTATCCATATTAATGCAAATAAAGATTGAAACTGACAAAAAAAAAATACTCTTTTGGAATACATCTTAAAAAAATACTCTTCATAAATACATAATGAAGCAATGTCACTGATACTCTTTCAAAAGAATATGAAAATGCATTTTTTAAATTACAATGAGTTTTTTAATTAAAAAAATAAAATTTTCACATGCTTCACTTGTATAAAATCATGTAATATTAAAATTAAATGTTGATAAATGATGTAAGTTAAATAATTTTAATTACTAATTTTAACTAGCTAACAAAAATTTTGTATGCTCCAAAATGTAAAAATTTTCATGAAAATAATTTAGCATGTTTCAAACAATTTCTAAAATTATTCCCATATTTTAGTATGATTCGTTTTTTTTTTCATGGGGACAATGATTTATATAAAAAAAATTCAAACATTTGTAGGTGATAATTATTAAGACTATGAAAGTGCTAAATGTTATTATTTTACAACATATCTTTAAAGGCTTCATAATGTATTGGTACAAATCATACTATTTTAAGGCCATACAATGTGCTAAATATTTCAAAAACAATTTTGACATTTTCTTATGGCCCATATCCATTGAGAAGCTTGCCACCAAATTTCAGATTTGATAATAAATTAGTTTTAAAGATATTTGAAGAGCTTAGGTTTTGGTTTCAGTCTCATTTTAAAGCAGTTTTCCACTCTTAAATTGAAAGAAAAATATTTTTGAGCCCAATCAACTCTGAAATAGTTAATTATTTCAGTTCTCATTACTAAAAGTATTTCTGCTTGTGTTTTGAATTCTCATAGTTACTTAATTAAGATTGTTTTCAAAGCTAATTTTTGTTTTAAAAATAGTTTATATAACTTGGAAGCTTTATCATTAATTTTTTCTTGGTGGTTCAAACGTTCTCAGGTTGCTGTAAAAAACAATATTTTGAAGAGATGGAACACTACTCAAAATGATGCATCTAAAAATCACCCTCAGCTAATACTGCAATTAGACTTCTGATTTCAAGTATTGCAGATAAAACTGAATATTCCCATGATGTATCTAACTGCATGATAATATATTATAGTACTATATTTTAGCACTTTAAAGTTGTGCAATAAAACTCAAACTTGCTAAACTGTACCCCAATTTAAAACTGAAAAAAGTTATTTTTTACAAACCTGGTGATTTCTATGGCTAAAGTTAGTATTATTATTTTATACATAAATACTTTGTGTTTCAAACAGTGCTGGTTTAAGCTCATTTCGAGCACTGGGTGCAGAAAATCTACAATTTTTAACAACAAATTCAATACTTTTTTTAAACATGTCTTTTTGTGAAGTGCCTATAACATGTTGATCTACTTTTTAAAAATTATTAAGGGAATGTTTACTCAGAAAAGGTGCAATAATTTCAGAAATTCAATTTAATTATCCTCAGTTTTAAATATATTTTTCTTTTATTGAATTACATATAAATTATAAAAGTAGTATAATTTATCTATATACAATAGATAGCTCCGAAATACAAGTTAAACTTGTAAACAAATTTTAAAAATTCGCTTCTTTTAACATATTGGATTGAGTTAATATGAAAGTTTTTGAATAATAAATATTTATCCATTTATGAAAATGAATTTTATTTTTACAACACAATGAATTGCAAATAAGATAGAAAAAATTCAATACAATATATATAAAAATGAATACTTGCATAAAATGTCCATTCACAATTTCTACTGGTTATGTATCTTGACCAGGTATTGTATGTTTAGTGCATACAAACTAAAAACTTATTTGGAGAAATGTATTGACATTTCATTATTTTGTTTTCACTAATATGTATCTAAGGTATATTTTTATATATATTTATACTTTAAAAAAAATGGAAGAGATAAAAAACACATCAGAGAGAGGGGAAAAAAGAAACAGAATTCTCACTCTGAAGTTTAACATGTGAAAATATATTATTAAAGATTAAAATCATTATTATACATCAACAAGTTCCCAAAGTTTATCATGAATAAACCGAGTTCCATTCTAATCAAAATAACAGTTTCTTCTACTTATAAGCAAGATAATTAACTAATTATATCATTAGTTTATCAGGAAATTCTAAATTTCAAGAAACTTTTCAGTTTTCCAAATTATACTTGAGCAAAATATTAAATTACTTCAAAGAAATGCTAAATCAGTACTTATACCATTCCAAAATTTGGAACTTATGTATTAAACTGCCAAATAATTTCACCTAGTAAAAACACAAGAACTTTAAAAAATTATATAATTATTACTGCGTTCAAACATGAGCAAGAACAGCTCCAGTTATTGGCTGTATTATGCAACAACATCCCACAGAATCAAATGTCTATACATAAAGCCATATTTTGTTTCATGATCCTAATCTATACATATAAATAAAATTGAAGTGTCTGTTTGTAATTTCAAATTAGCAACTTTTTACTTAATGCACTAAAAGTATATACGGTACTCATAACAAAAAACCAATTTTTAAAATTTTTGTCTGTCTGTCTGTTTGTTCCGGCTAATCTCGGAAACGGCTGGTGCGATTTTAAAAATTCTTTCACTAATTGGAAAGCTACATTAACGGGGAGTAACATAGGCTATATTTTATTCCCGTATTCTTACGGGAACGGAAACTATACGGGTGAACATGAAACTGAATGCCAAGATGAACGCCAAATTGTACGCCAAGCTGAGCTAATGAAGTCGTTGTTTTGGTTACTGGCGACCGATGCTCTTCATGAGACATAATAGTGTTACGCGCACATAATACGCTGACACGTGCCATAATTTTTTTTATGATAGTTATCTCACTGTTCAGTTAAGTAGAGCATCGGCTGTTTCGGATGCACTTTTAAAAATAATAAATCAAGGCTTCATAAGCAAAAAGCAATGCAAGAAACAAAAAATTGATAAGTTTTACGGTTAGTTTTAATCCTTTCTTTTTTTTTATTTACATTTTTAGTCACATTTAAACAATAGTTATTATAATCCCAATCTATATCTATACAAATAAATAAAATTGAAGTGTCTGTTTGTAATTTCAAATTAGCAGCAATTGTTTGCGGGGGCGTGGGTTTAAGGGGCGTTAGAAATTCCGATTTTTAAGTTATTAGACGTACAGTCTTGAAATTTAGTAAGTAGATTCCTCTCATAGGGTAGAGATACGCTACAAAATGGGTTTCGTGAAAATTGCCCTGAAGTGGCGTTGCGGGACTTAAGAGGCGTTATAGATAATTATTTCCATTTTTAAACTATTAGACGCACAGTCTTTATGTTTGATAAATAGATTTCTTTCATAGAGCAGAGATCAGCTATAAGAAGGTTTTGTGAAAACAGACCTCTAAGTGGCGTTGCGGGGGATTAAGTGAGGTAATAGATAAATATATTCGTTTTTAAACTACTTCACCTCCCTGCTTGAAAATTGGTAGGAATGTTTCTTTCATGGAGTAAATATCTGCTACAAAACAGGTTTGGGAAAAATTGACCCCCAAGGGGTGTTAAGGGCAGATATAAATAATCATTTCTATTTTTAAACTATTAGACGCACAGTTTGAAATTTGGTAAGCAGATTCCTCTCATAGGATAGAGATACACTACAAAATGTGTTTTGTGAAAATCGACCCTAGGCCGCGTTGCGGGGTTCAAGGGGCGTTATTGATATTTTTTTTTTTTTTTGCATTTTTAATTTATTGGACGCACAGTCTTCAAATTTTGCTAAGCAGATTCCTTTCATAGTGTGCAATTCCCCTACAAAATTGGTTTTGTGAAAACAGACCCAGAAGTGGAGTTGCGGGGCTCAAGTGGCGTTATAGATAATTATCCCCATTTTTAAACTATTAGACGTACAGTCTTGAAATTTGATAAGCAGATTCCTTTCGTTAAGTAGAGAACCGCTACAAAATGGGTTTCGCTAAAATGAACTACTAAGTTTAATTTCGGGAGATTAAGAGGCGTAATTGATAAATATTTCGATTTTAAACTATTTGATCATCCTGCTGGAAAATTGGTAGGTTCCTTTCATGGAATAGAGTTCCTCTAACAAAGAGTAAAACGAAAATTGAACCCTAAGGAGGGTTGCGAGGGGTCAAGAGGAGTTACAGAAAAAAATTCCTGTTTTTAATTGTTAGACCATATACTTGAAATTTGTTAAGCATGTTTCTTTTGTTGAATAGGGATCCACTAAGAATGTATTTTAAGCAAATCAAGTTCTGGGGGGGGGCGGGGGTTACTGGGACGAATTGACGAAAAAAATTACTTTTTTCGAGCTACAAGGACTATAATAATGAAATTTGGTTTGCATTTTTCTTTTGATGAGTTGAAATCCGCTAAGAGCGGTTATTTTGGAAAACGGCTCTCAACGGGATTACGGGGATATTGATAGTAAAACTTTTTTTTTTTTCTGTTAGATTTAGACTTGAAATTTGGCTTGCATGTTCAATTTACGGAGTAGAGATCCACCGAAAATTGGTTTTGCGGGAATCCACTTGGTTTTGGGTTACGAAAGAGCAAACATCATTCTATGCTTCAATTTTAGAGATTTTTAGAAAACACAAATTAGATGAGCTCTGCCCCTTTTTTTTATCAACAGGCGACAGTTACAGGTATAAGTCTATTTTTCAATACAATCGAATTCTTAATGCAGGACTTAGATATCAATAATTTATACATATATGTAAGCAGTAAAAATTTATAAAACATCATGAAATTCCCAGCGAAGCGGGCGGGTAACAGCTAGTTCTCAATAAATATACAATTGATCCAAGTACTCTTCTTTGGTCAATATTTGTAAGTAACTCAATGCAACAAATTTATTCAGGACTTATGAACATGATAATATCAACATACATGTCTTTTAGACTTGTATTTATATTTATGTAAAAATAAATCTAATGATATAAAGCAAATCTAATCTATAATGATAAATCTTCTACAAATTGTGCAAATACCTATAAATTCTTATTTGTAATACATAGTAAAAAAAATTTGTACATCTGTGTGATAGGTTTATACTTATTTGTTTTTCAGTCAAACTCTGAAAAATAAATGTTCTGCTAATAGATACCACACAAATATATTACAATTATTATTATTTTTGTAAAAGAATTATGGATTCAAAAATGACTTTTTTTATTTTGATCATGTAAGATTGAGCAGGACTTTTATATTCCATATATGGACATAAACATATTCTATTATACAAACATTTTAACTAAAAAATTTTAATGCCTTAATTTATTATCATATTTGAAATTCAATTCTCGATAAATCATATCTTTTACCTAAAATAACACAGCCAGTAAAGACTTTCAAAATGTTGCATAATTTTTTTACATATAATTTTACAAATGGTAAATGATAATTTTAACTTCTAATGTTTTAAAATGGTACTTGATTAATCATCAAGTATAAACATTAATGAAGCTGTAGTAAATTAAAATATTTTTCCATTTCTATAGTGAATGCTTCTCAAAAATATTTTTTCTTTTTCATGTAATATTCTAAAATTATTTTTAAAAAAACTAAGTTTTTGATTTATATGTATGTATACTTGTTTTTGATACAGCATGTATGGTTACATATCAGATTTTTGCCCCAGATCTAGTGAGCCTGAAGCGGACACTACCTTCTTAACTGCAGTCTAGCATTATCCCAAGGCGAAGAGCTCTGAAATGGGTTAACACGAAGAAGAGGTCGCACCACCTTCTCTACAAACCAACCAAAATATCAAGAGGAGGCAAGGGATGTAGAAGCAGGGAAGGAACTGCATCCAAAGGAGTATCAGTGACAGTGGGTAAGGATACCCGGAAAGAAGTCCCACTCCACTCAGGAGCGGAACGGAATCCAGAAAAAGGCAAGGAGAGTCAGCGGCGACTAGAAGAGAACTACGCACCGGACTCTACAACCTACGCAGCAGAGTGGAGACCAAAAAGTCAGGATTTTCTTCACCTGAGGAGATGTGGTTCGTGTTTAAACGTTTCGACAATCGATTTAGCCAAAGAAACCCCCCCCACTACCACCACCACCAATTTAGAATTGGTTAGCTGCGACTCAACATGGAATCCATGACAGAATACCAGGTTGTTTTGTTTTCTTTTATTCCTTCTGACAAGCAGTCAGGCCATTGTTGCAGAAAGCCAAGTCAGGATTGATAATTATTTTTTTGAACAAAAGTTGGTCTCTAAGATGGGTGCATTTTTCTACAACTTAAAAATGAACTGTTGTGTAAAGTTTCTACCAAATTGTGGAAAACATTTGTTGGTAACAATCGTTTTGCTGTAAATGTGACTTGTCTAGTAGGCGAGAATTTTTTGTTTGTATATTGTATGTTATAGTTGAAAAATTGTATGTATGCATGTAGTACCTGGTTTGGGACACGGCGTAAGTAGGGAAAAATAGCCCAAACACAAGCTGCGCTGCGCGAAAGGAGGGGAAGTTATTTTTGAAAAACCAGAGTGTGTGTGACCAGATGCGGAAACATGTATTTATGGTTTATTAGTCTTAGAAAAGTATGTGTTTATGGTTGATTAGTGTTTCAAATGTAAGTATTTATGTTTTATTAATATTGAATGCATAGATGTATGTTACTGTTATGATTCGTTAGTGATCCATTTCAGGGCGGCAGTCCTTGATGTTAATCATGAAATAAGATATGTGCTGTCCCGTCCGAAAAAGAGCTTGTGTGCTCAAATGAGAATGAGAAAATTGACAGTTTGAGAAATGTTATGTGCTGTTGTCTGTACATTTTTTTTATAATGACATTTTCGGTACATGGCTGGAGTTTTTTTTCCCTCTAGATGAGGAGTTCTCCTCCAATTCTAGCCCGAATTGGGTGTACTTGTGTGTTGTATACATTAAAAATAAGAGAAATTTGTCTTTGAATTTGCGTGATTAATTAAATTTTGGATAGGAAATTAGTAAGTGAAATTCTTTGCGTGATTTTGCGAGTGCTTATCTGATCAGGAAATAGGTTAAATTTAGAATTTTTGGCAATATCCTGAATAGTAGTTCAAATTTACAACTTAATTTTTATCGGGTCATTTAGACCCAAATATAAATCACGTCTTCTCTACGGGGAGGGGGGTTGTAACGGATTATATTCGGGCTTCTACTAATGCTTTAGGGGGAAATGCTCACTTTAACTGTGATTTTAGTTGAAAACCACTTTCGGTAAAGAAAACCTGATTTTATTCATAGAAATGTTATGAATTTTGCATTTAAAATTTGCATTCGATTTCCTCGCTCTGAAACCATACATAAATCACCCAATTCTAAAAAAAACCTTTTTTAAATTTAATTTTTTACGAACGCTGATGTCTGAGATTGCTTTTCGGTTTCGGTTGCTTTCGTTAGGAAGGAAGGCAAAACGATTTTGCCAACTATTCTCGCGTTTTTTCATAGAAATTTATTAATTTTTCACACTAAAGAGTGCTATCAAGTTACTCACACCGAAACACATATAAATCACGCAACACTCAAAAATTCTTTTTTTTTTATTTGTTTCTTTACGGACGGTTATTACTGAGATTGCGTACCCACATCTCCAGTAACTTTTATCAGGAAGGAGGCTAGAACGATTCCCAGTGGTACTTGCCTTTTTTCATTGAAGTTATATTAATTTTGCCAACTAAAGGTTGCAATTGAGTTCCTCAATGCAAAACACATATAAAACATGTGATTCTCTTGGAAATCTTTTTCAAAACTTGTTTTCTGCCAGACGGTCATGATTGAGATTCCGTCTCAGCTTCAGTTGCTTTTAGGACGAAGGAGGCCACAACGATTCCCAGGAGTAGTTGCTTTTTTTGGTAGAATTGTTATGAATTTTGCCAAATGTATATATTGGACTCGAGTTCTTCGCTCCGAAAAACATATGTCACACAATTCTAAAAGTGTTTTTTCAAATTATTTTTTTTATGGAACGACATTTTTGAGGTTGTGCATCAGCTCCAACTACTTTTATCAGAAAAAAGGCCAGAACGATGAAAGTGGTACTTTCCTTTTTTCAAAGAAATTATATAAATTTTGCCACAATTAAAGGTTGAATTCGAATTCTTCGCTCCGAAACACATATAAATCACGCAATTCTTGGAAAATCTTTTTAGTTTTTTTTTACGGATTGTCATGTGTGAGATTCCGTCTCAGCTTCAGTTGTATTTAAGAGGAAGGACGCCCAAGCGAGAGAGTACTTGAAATTATCAGTAAATGTATATAAATGTTTCAAATTAATTTTGGATTAGAATTCCTTGTCCCAAATTACGAAAATCAGACACATTTCGTAAATATTGTTTTCGAACAAAAAAATTTTTATTAACGCTTTTGCAGAAGAATGTGTCACAGCTGAATTTGGTGTTTTAGACTGGATAGCCCAAGTACGATTCCCAGAGTTACTTGCATTTTTTGGTAGAAATTATATAATTTTTTCAAATTAAAGGTAGGAATCGAAATCCTCGAACTAAAAAATATATAGATATATCATACATTTCTTGAAATCTTATTTTCAAATTCGCTTTCTTACGGATGCCTATTTTTGGGGATGCGTCCCAGCTTCAGTTGCTTTCATGAGAAAGAATGCTGGAACGTTTCCCAGTGGTACTTAAATTTATCAGTAAAAATTATATAAATTATTCACTTTAAAGGATGGATTCAAGTACCTCACTCCAAATGAGATATAGAAGACACATTTTGTGATATTTTTTTTTCATCAACGCTTATATTGTATACCGTTTATCAGCTGAATATGGCTTTAACCTGGATAACGCAATAACCAATCCCGGGCGTACTTGCATTTTTTAGAAGAAATTATAACAATTTTTCCAAATGAAGGTTGGATTCCAGTTCCTCGCTCCAAAATACATATATCGAGCACATTTCGTTATTTTTTTTTCAAATATGCTTTTTTTTAACAGTTATAAAGAGGAATGTGTCTCCGCTGAATTTGATTTTAACTTGGATAATGCTAGAACAATACCTAGAGGTATTCCAAGAATTTTGCCAAATATAGGTTCGATTTGAGTTCCTCGCCTTAAAGTACATATGTATCGGACACATATCATAATTTTTTTTTGAAAACGTTTTTTTTTTATTATTGTTGTTATTACTATTAATGCTTATAATGGGGAATGTGTCTCAGCTGAATTTGGTTTTAATCAGGATAACGCAAGAACGATTCCCAAACGTACTTGCATTTTTTAGTAGAAATTGTATGAATTTTCCCAAATAAAGGTTGAATTCGAGTTTCTTGCTCCAAAATACATAGATCCCACAATTCTTGAAATCTTATTTTCAAATTTGTCTGACAGATGGCCATGTCTGGGATTGTGTCTCAACTTTAGTTGCTTTTACGAGGAAAGAGGTCGGAAAGTTTCACAGTGGTGTTTCAATTTATCAGTAAAAATGATATAAATTATTAAATTTAAAGGATGGATTCGAGTACCCCTCCCTCCAATGAGATATAAAAGAAACATTTCGTAATTTTTTTCAAACATTTTTTTAACAACGCTTATAGGGAGAATGTCCGAGCTGAATATGCCCCTCGGATGCTCACCTTCTTTAGGTGAGTACGGGTGTCACGCACAATCCCGAGGTGCGCTATCCCAAGGGGTTTACTGTCTTTGGAAAACATGGGTGTCACAACCCCACGGTACCAAGTGATCCTTCTGTATTTTCAACCCTACTTCTTGTCATCAAATTTCCTTTCCCCATCCAGACCACAGTGTAAAATCCGTTTATATATAAATTGCAGTACACTTAAACATTCATTTTTTTATTGTCATATATTTACTGTTTGAGTAATTTGTAGAGTTATACTTGTTATTTAGCTTAAATAATATTTCGGTTTTCATTTTGTATTGCATTAAATTAGTTTCATTTTTCTTACTATTTCAATTTTTGTATTGCTTATTTGTTTTTTACTAACAACGTTTGTTTGCCAACCTGCATGTTTGTCGTGTGAGGCACCCCGTAAGGAGGAAAATGGTGTCCTGTGGATACCTTTGCCTTCCTTTCGCTGTAGACGGGAAGCAGGAGTGAGCCCGCTCCTGTCAACTGGCTGGTGATAAATCTAAACAGTGTCCCCGGAGAGATATTGGTGTAGGGTTAGTGCTGCAGAAAAGGGATGTCAGGTTTACTCGTTGGATACTCGCCCTGATGCTGTAGTACTCTATTCTGGGTGCACTCCAGGCCGTGCCTGGCTTTTGCTAGATGACCGGCACACTGCCTCCTTTGTTGGACTCTGTGGTGGGTGGAAGCACGGCAGGACGAATTTTCTTTTTTTTTCTGCGCTTATGGATCCAATGCAGCTGTGCCCGGGTAAAAAGTCCTTGTTTCACCCAACTTAAACATTGACGAGGTTGTTAAATATTCACGCTTTTTAATTTTATCTTTACCAAACAAAGAAATGTAACAAAAATCTATGTTTGTTGTTCACAAGGCTTTAATAGGAATAGGTGGAGAACCGAAATACATTAAAAATCCGGTGACTTACTTATTGAGTTTACATCTGTATTACTAAGTAAATCGTTTTTGCTGGCTAAAACCTCTTTAGATTCTACCCTAACAGTAAGTCCTCATAGATCTTTCAATTCTTGTCAAGGTGTCATCTCTGAACCAGATCTTTTGTGTGCCTCTGAGATAGAAATCATGGAAGGACTTTCTGACCAGGGTCAGAAGAATTACAATAAAAAAAAAAACTCATCTTTTTTCCCCACTAAACATTTAATTCAACCTTCAATAGCCCTAAATTACCATCAACCATTAAAGCTGGATACCTAAATTGTAAAATACGTCCCTTATACCGGATCATTTGCGCTGATTTAAGTGCCAGAGGTTCGGACACTCTCAAATTTCCTGCCACAGTCAATTGACGTGCTCTACATGTGCGTCCACTGGGCATTCATCCACGGATTGTACTCTAGAGTCAAAATGTGTTAATTGCTGAGAGTCCCATTCATCAGATTCAAAATTATGCCCTAAATGGAAATTCGAAATAGAAATACAAGAAATTTTAACCAAGAAAAATATCTATTTAGAAGCACAGAAATTAACAGTTCCTCAGCTGTCCCAAACATATGCACAAGTTACTAAAGCTTCAACTGTATCCACAACTACCCAAACATAGCAAATATAATCTGCCGCCTTTGAAATGTCTGAAATCTATATCTTCTGTCAATCATATGCAAACTACATCTTCAATAACTGCAATCACAACATCTTAATCAACTCAAGCACATCTACTTCCTTCTCTAACTACAGATGTACCTACCATACCCTGTGAATCTCAGCTACCTGTTCCTATTTGTACTTCTACTTTCACTGCCAGTAGTCTAAATTCTACATCTAATAGTCGAACTTCTGTGGTCTCTAAATCTGCAAAAAACTTAAAATAGAAAAAATAGGATAAAGCTCACAACGGAGCTCGACATTGAAATAAAAAAAAAGACTCCTCATAAGCCTAAGAAAAGTTTGATACATTACACCTCAGAAGATGAGGACATGATTTTATAAGATGTAGATGATGAGTCATTAATGGATTAGAATGCAACCATGATCCATTGACCATGCAACAAGATATGTGTCGACTTTGCCTTCAAAAAATGAAAATTCTGAAACTTATGCAAATATTTTAAAACAGGTCTTTCAAATCCAAATTTCTGAAAAATTATTAACTGATAGAAATGGTGCTTTTACTTCATCTATCTTTAGAAAATTCCTTAGGAATTATATTAAACATTTGTTAACTATAGCTCATCACCCTTAAACAAATGGTAAGGTGTCAATCAATACCTTGTTACTAGACTTAAATGCAAGGTAAATGCTTCATTTACAGAAATTCCTTGGACAAAACTACTAGACCAAGTGTGTAATATGTGAATATAACTCCACACTCAATAACTAAATACCCACCAGCATACTTTCTATTTGGTCTCTTGCCATATCAATCACCTATAGATCCGAATAATTACTATGAATCTGTTGAAGAAGTATGTGAATTGGCCTTGCAGAGAAAAATAGATTATCATATTAAAAAGAAGATTAGATATGTGATGCTTGTTTTATTGAAAAAAAATTCAACCCAGGTAACCTTATTGTGTAGGAAAAGTTCCAGTATACGAGGGGGGGGGGGGAATTGAGCTCTCCTTTTTCTGGCCCTTATGAAATAATAAAGCAAGGTTCTGAAGTTGTTTATGAAATTAATAAACCAAATTCTTCAGCAAAGAAAGATTCCCAAATTGTCTATATTTCTAAAATAAGATGTTTCTGTTCCCCTGATAATTTAACATTAAGTCATGAATGAAAACTCAACTTCTGCTATTGTATACTCTCTTTTGTCTTAAACAATTTACCTACAATTGTGAAAATATACCATTTTTCCATTTGAGACAAATCGTGTTTCATATCTATATCGTTGTAAATATCTATTTTTCTGTGCGTTCAATGAAGAATTCTTATATCTGTGCAACACCTTCATTAGTGTATCATTGAATTATTTTGAAATATGTTACCATGTGCTTTGTAAATATCAACTACATAGTGCTGTTATAATTAGTTATTGTGATATTGTTCCCTGTTGTAACCACTTAATAGAAAATATTTTGCATATTTGTGTAGCATAGTAATAGGCACTCCATGCCATGACGATAATCGAAGTAATTTATAAATGTTTTAAAAACAATATATTATTAAGTTTTCACTCATCGTTGTGACTGACCCTGTCCCAGTTGTACGAGCCATGCCGGGGGGGGGGGGGGTTGTGATGACTCCCCAGCCCTTTATATGTCAGTTGGGGTAAACTTCCTGCCAGGACTTACTTAAAACACATGAATGAACAGCCCTCATGCCTCTGATCGATGCTTGAAACAGTACTCGGCTCTTGTCATGGCTTGGGGGGGGGGGGGTACAAAGCGATTTGCAGAATCATTGAAATAAAGTATCATTTAATAAACAGCTGCACTTTTATTATTCCAAGTTATGATATATATATGAAAATTTTGAATAATTGATTACTTACATCAAAAACAATGCATGTTAACAGAATTGGAAATAAAAAACATCGATAAATATGTAGGCACAATTTTTAATGAAAAAGGAAAATGAGACACCGCTTACATCACAAATAAGAAATTTACAAATATTAAGAAATTCAACAAAACACTGCTATAAATCTTGCAAATTACCGGTCCTTTTGTTTACTGGCAACAAGCTCTCTTAAATTTTCTTCACTATCTTTCATACTTCTTTCCAAATAAGCTTTACTAGTCTGAAAAAAAAAATACAAAATTAAACATTATATATATAGTAGAACTTGTTTTTGTGAGGCCCTCTTTTATGCAATTTTATTTTTGTGCAATTTATTTTGTGTGCTTTTATTGTTCATGCAATCTTTTTTTTATGCAGTCTATGAATTTCAATGTGGCTTTGGTGCCACTGTAAGGTTTCTTTTATCAATGCACATCAAGACACTTCGTTCATTTGTGAAGTCTCTTGACAATGCACGTTTTCCAATTGCTTTCTCTCAACACACTAACAGCATGTGCTTGATTGAAGAGGAAACATTCAATGACAGAGGCATTATCAAAAATTTGATAGATTATGAAGACCAAGGGCATCAAACTCAAACTTGGGCCAAACAAACAAGGTTTAATATTAAGTGGGCTGCAAAATTCAATATTTATAGAAATGTAGGTTTATTTGGAATACATTATAATAAACATATATTATTATATACTATTGTGTGCCAATATATTGGCCAAGCCACAAATATATTTGTTGCATTCTGCATGTGGCCCATTGGCTGCGAGTTTGACACTCCTGATGAAGATGGACAAGATGAACCCGATTCTTTGAATGTGGATCAAATATATGCAAGAATCCAGCTTTCCAACAAATTGGAAAAGCATTTCCTTAAAATAGATATTAATTCCGAAAAGAGTTTGAAATTCCAAAAAGAACATAGATCATGTATATCTAGTTGTGATTTTTACAAGCAACTGACCAACCAAACGTCATCGCAAAAACTTATAACTTACTTTATGGTGCCAAAAAATAAAACAATTGAAACTGTATCTTCAAGTGAGAAAAGCAATTTTGAATTAATTCATCACAGGAAGATGCACACTTTTAATTACAATGAGTAGTCGTGCATTTTGAAAACTTCTCATATACAATGAGAAATCAAATGTTTCTATGTGTAATTTAATTACATATTTTGATTGGAAATGCTTTCTCATAAATTTCGTAAATAATTGACGCATTTTCAAAGTGCAACTTTTTTAATGCTGCCCATCTCCATCGCATAAAAGAAATTTTTGTAGAATATCAACAAAATTGTCTGTTATATATAAGAATTTATGAAATTTTCAAATATTTTTTGGGTGGCTTCTTTTTATGCCGTCGTTATCTACCACACAAAAACAGTTTTTACTGTATTCCTTTTAAAATTTAACATATTTATAGATTAGCAATGTGTAGTACGAATGAAATAATTCACTTTCTCGTATAACAAAAACTTATTTTTTAAAATGCACATAGAAGAAAAATGTTTTCACCAATTTATGTTGTTGAATACAAAAAAAAATTCATTAATTTAACATGTTTTTAACATTTATATAAGAAACCCAAAGATTTAACCGTAACCCTAAGATATACATATATATATAAACCCTAACATTTATATATGAATCCCTAATCCCTTATATATACCCTTCAGCAGAGGTGACCAACCTTTTTAGGATGAGGGGCTAAAAAATTTAATAGGATCATATCGAGGGCCAAAGTATTACACAATGGCAAATGTTATAAACATGAAAACACTGTTTTATGACAATGTGCATTAATCATAAACATTACTTTACTTATTTTACTCATGTGGCAAACTTGAAATTATATACCAGAGGAAAATTTTGCTAATTATATAGAGAACACAATTTAAATTTTGAAAAAAAATTAGTACTTCAAGTTTGTAAAATTTAATGAGATGGCTGGGACTGAATATTTGAAGTTGTTGATTTTACATTGAGCTTAAGATTTGTTGTGGCAATACGTAGAACAGTAGAAAGGTTTCTACTGTTTATCTGCTATTCTATTTCTTATTTTTGATTTGTTTAAATACATTAATGAGAAAGTTTGCTTACAAATGTAAGTGCTGCCAAAGAAAGTGGCACATGCAGCTGCATTTTACTTTAAGCACAAAAAATCCTTGGGTAAGTTTTTATAAAATTCTAATATCAATTTTTCTTTGAATTTATTTTTGATAGCATCAGAATACTGTAAATCAATTAAGGCTAACTACATACTCTCGTCCACTAGATTTATATCAACAGAAAATGGAGAAGAAAAGACATCAATTTTTGTTTGGCACTTTTTCTAATCTAAAACTGATCATCAAATGCATTGCACAAGATTTGAATTTGTTCTTCATACTGCATCTTCGTGTGTGGAAATTTTTCCTGCATTTTTTGGTATTAGGGAAAGTGTGCAAAATTTTAAGTTTTCAGCTGGTTTTGAAATAAACATAGTTTTTGTTTAAATGCCTTTGTGTTATTTATCAATTGAAAAATGAATTGATTCTTTCCTTGTAGCTTTGTGTTTAAGTCACCCAAATGGCCTGCTATGTCTGTGAGAAAGATCAAATCACACTGGAAACTTACTTCTTTTAACCTTTTAGTATTTCTACCACAGTAACTTAGAAATATAACAATTTCATCAGATAGTCCTATAAAAGGCTTAAGGGCAACTCCTTGGCTCAGTCATCTAACTTCTTTGTAATAAAGAATATCAGAAGGCAGAACATCAAAATCTCTTAAAAATTCTTTAAATTGCCTATGTTTGAGGGCATTACTACGAATAAAGTTAATTGTTTCAGATACACACCACATTAAGGTTGCAAATCCTAATTCTTTACCACATAAATTCTCTTGATGAATAATATAATGAAGCTGCAGCAGGCAGTTCTACACTACAATGGGCAAGGCGTTTTTTTTAGCAGCACAACCATTCCAATTTTCATACCAATTATTGATTTTGCTCTATCTGTGGTAATGCTAACACAATTGTTCATGTTTAAGGAAGCTGCATCGCTCAAACTGAAAAGAAGTTCACTTCCAGTTGTTTGCTCCTTCATTGAAAACATTCCAAGAAGTTCTTCCGTAACACAAAAATTTTCATCAATTTCATGAACAAATACAAGCAATTGGCTAACTGATGTTCGATCTGTAGATTCATCAGCAGATAAAGAAAAATATATAAAGTTTGAAGCAGCTGATTTTACTTAATTTTCAATGTCCTCATTCAACTATTAAATCCTTTTTTGAACAGTCATTCTATTTAAGCTTATATTTTCAAATTTCCTTTTTGCTTCACGACAAAGTTTTTCAGATGCAATTAACAAACATTTTTTAACAAAATCACCATCTGTGAATGGCCGACCTTCTTTAGCAATAATTTCAGCGACACCTAAGTTCAATTCTACATATAAATTCAAGTTAACTGTACATTTTTTTTAAAAAATTTGCTTGACTACTAAAAGTTTTTTGAGTTGTTCGATTTCTAGCAATTGTTCATATCCTTTCATAGATGCAAAATGTTTATGCTTCGTTTCATAATGCCGCTTTACGTTATACTCTTTTGCCACAGCAATCTTGCTACTACATATTAAGCATGTGACTGTGTCATTGTAATAGATAAAACAGTATTTATCAGTCCCTGCATCTTGAAATTTCCCAATTTTCAAAATCATCTTTTTCTCTCTCATTATCTAAAATATTTTATATGGCTTTATAAATAAATGATACTAGACGAAAAATACGAAATCAAAAAAGAATATCAGATCTGTTCTGTGACAGCGATTTCAACATTTCCCATCTACTAGCAAAACCACGGGGTTGTTTAAAAGAATGATTGTTGCAGCTAAGTAGAAGTTAAAGTTATTATTGGTAACGCTCACCATGAAGAAAAATGCGAGTTCGATAGGTACTTTTGATTGGCTCAGCATAATAGAGACTGTTCCGGCACACGTGCCTGAATACACATTTGTTCTTCGACCTTCTCTGCATCCAGACCATGCGATGGAAGAAGAAATGCCTTCTGGTGATCACGTCCACGAGGTTCTCCTATACAAAAACTTGTGCTCGTAGATAGCCATGAAGGAAACGTATTGAAAAGCCACGTCATAAATTGGAAAAAAAAATTAATGAACTGTTAAAACAATTATTTGCTGTAATAATGTTTTCGTATACGATTTTTACCTGTTTAATTAACAAAGGTCAATTCCATTTTAGATTACTCTTCTTTTATAATAGACATTCACAGGCTTTGCAATCCAAAATTAACCCACGGGCCTTAGGTTGTACATCCCTGCCCTTCAGAAACTTTTTCCAAAAATTTTTGGCATATTTTAATTACATTTCCATCTCTATATTTCGCTTTTTCAATACTTAGGTGACAAAACATATTTATACATCAGTAATTATATCAACATCAAAGAAGGAAAAAATTATGCATACATTGACATCTTCATTTATTTTTTTTTAAAAATTACTTAGTAAATATGTCCAAATAAGTCTTAATTTTACACAAGTATATTATATGCAATTGTTTCCAATGACTGATATTTCATTGGTATTTCCATTCTTACCCAACAAATATGCAATTAACATAATTCCGATCCACGCAGTAAAAATTATTTTAGTCTTTCTGTTAATTTGATAAGTTAAAACTTTGTACACTATAAAAACTAATAAAATTTTATGCAAAAAATTATATTATAATTAGTAAATTGTTTCACTTCCTAATTTTGCAAAATTTAACTATTTACATTGATAAAAAAAATTTAACACATAAAAAATTAAGCCCACTCTCTACAGCTTTATGCCTACCAAATATACTCTATTTAATAAAACTCAGTATCACAATATTGCTAGTAAACTTCTAAGCATTTATGTATAAAATCAATAATTCACACAGTAAATATGTAACACATTTAAATGGACAAACATAAAACACAGATATAGTTTCATTACATAAAAGAATCCACTTAGAAAAATCAACAGAGCTGTAAATATTTTTAAAGTATTAAGAACTGTCTTCATATAGCACTACTAAATTTTAAATATTTTTTTTTTTAAATATCTTATGAACAAGTCGGTTTTGCTTCCTTTTAACAGTTCATTGGCATTCATTTTGGAAAGAAAATTAGCACTTATGAATTATAAATTAGTGACTTTCAGCATATTTAACAAATTTTAGCAACTGTCCTCCTCGATGGTTTAAAATAAGCTGCTATATCTTACAAATCTTTAATAATGAATCACAGCCATGGGGCTTATATGGAAATCCTGAAAAATTCACTGGAATAAAAAACAATGCTGCTTATAGATCTAAAAACACTTTCCAACAAATATGCAAGTTTTTATATAAAATTTATATATTTTTACATTAATAAGTTTTAAAATTTTATTTAAAAAAGGAATATTTTCACCAAAATATTAAATTAATCCAATTAGACTATTGAAAATTATTTTTTTAAGAAAAGAAGCAATTTCATTTAGAATTGAAAAAATTTTTTTAATGTTTAGTTTGACAACATGTGTTTGAAGGAATTTAAAAACCAAACAATTATTAAAAATCTACACTATTAAGTACTGTTGGCAATTTATATGCATTTTTGCATTTTAATTAGTTTTTTTAAATTTATAAAACTGCCAACATGAATGAAGAAAAAGTACACTTAACATTGTATGAGTTCCAAAAAGGGTATAACATGATGGAGGCAAAAAGAAACGTGTGTAAAGTGTTTGGAGAGGAAGCAGTACCAGCTCAAACATGCCAAAGATGGCTTGTGAAATTTCACTCAGGTGATTTTTCTTTAAAAGATGAACCCAAATCAGGAAGGCCATCAGATACCAGTGACAAAGTGCTATGTAAAATGATTAGGACAAATTCCATGTTAACTTCCACAGAAATGGGCTTCAAGCTTGAAATTCCTCAGACTACTGCTTTGAATTACATTAAAAGGCTTGGTTTCATGTCCAAACTCTGTTTTGGTGCCACATGAATTAAGCAAAAAAAATTTAATGGATAGAATTTCGATATGTTCTTCAAATATTGCTCGTCACAAAAAGGAACCGTTTTTGGACCACTTGGTGACTGGTGATGAAAAGTGGAGATTGTGTATAAACATGGTTAAAAAAAACATGTTTACAAAGGGGAGACACTACCACCCACATTCAAAGCTGGCGTACATCAGAAGAAGGTTATGCTATGTTGTTGCTGAGACAGCAATGGTATAGTACACTATGAGTTGCTGAAAGAAAATGAAATGGTTGTTCCTGTTCACAACTTGATGTTTTGAATAAATAATTGAATATAAACGTCCGACTTTGGCCAAAAGAAAGGGTGCAATTCTTCATCACAACACTAGAGTACATGTAGCAAGGAACACTGTATAAAAAATTGCAGATTTGGAGCAGCAAACTTTACCTCAGCCAGCATATACTCCTGATATTGCCCCGTCTGACAATCATTTGTTCAAGTCTCTGTAAGGCTTTCTTGATGGAAATGAATTCATAAATTATTATGGTGCCCAAATGGCAATGGATGAAAACTTTGTATTCAAAACAGAGAACTTCTTTTCCAGGAGGGTTTGTTAGACAGTTGTAACTAACAAAGGTCATTATATTTTAGATTCAATTTCAAACAAAAAGTGAAAAAATCTTTTCTTTCTTCCTTAGAAAAAAAATGACAGAACTTTCCCTTACACCCAATATATATATACATATATATTTGAAATTAAAATTTACCTTCAAATATTTTCCTATTTAAAAAAGATTAATTATGATCCTTTAATATAGGCCACATTCAAGCCAATTCCCGGCCTTTAATTACAACTTCGAAAGCTTTTAGAGCAAGCATCAGGTGTTTTAATATGATAAGAGCAACTCAAAAGGAAATTTCAGTCTTTTTTAAAGTAAATTTAACTAATCATTTGTAAAGTGCAAGCTGACGACCTTGATTTGAGCATGTAACTTCAGCCAACCACAACTTTCCACCATATTATAAGTTAAACTTAGTTGGAAAGGGGGGGGGATTCCAGTTTTAAGCATTCTTGTTAGTTGTGATTTACAAGAACAGGGATTACCACAACTAAAATATAAAAGGGACACTGTTTAAAACAAACTGAAGCACCTTCTAAACTGTACTACCATCCCTTTCCCCTGCTTTTGTACCTCATTCTTTATTGAAATCTAAATTGGAACATGTAGCAGCATATTTAAAAGTTCAAAAAAAGATTATTACATTAAAACAGTGATCCTCACCCTCCAGGATCAAATCTTCATGAATCAAATGGTATAGGGCAGCCCAAGGAACATTAATTTATTTTCTATGGTGTATTTCTCTCAGGTTTGTTTGATTTTCCATGTTAAATAAATTTATATTCCATGTTAAATCACTTTATATTCATTTTTTGGTGTAACTGTATTTTATCTTGATGCATATTTAAATACAATATAATTAAAATTATTGAATCAAAACAATTTAAAACATAAACAATGTCCCACCCTCAGCAAGTCTTGGTAAAACTATCCAATGCAGCGATAAAAAGGTTGGCCTTAGAACACAGAAAATGCATTCAATTGAAAATGATATAAAATTATAAACTAAATAATTGACACTATTGCATATTTATGAAAACTTATATAATATAGTCATTTTTAAAACATCAGAAGTTCCAAAAGTTTAGGAACCCTATTTTCACAATGCTGCTATTTTACTCCTCAAAAATCAGAATTATAAATGGATACTTCAATATTTTTTTCACTCATAACACAAATTATTCTCAAATCAGTTATTCATACACACATTAAATGGAATAATTACCTCTAAATCTTTGATCTTTGTACGAGAGGACTCAATTTTTTCAGTCAGCATTTTAACGATATCATCTGAACTTGTCAACAGAAACCTAAGCAAACATTTTAGGTATTATTACAATGAATAATATAATCAATATCATAATAAACACTACATTTATGTTAATGCAAATAATCATATAAATAGTAACCTGAAATTTGTTAAGAATAAAAAGGAATTCTTATGGAGATTTAAAAAAATAATAATTTAAGAAGACCTGCTTTATATTAACACAGGACTTTTAAAAAAAAAAAATCTTCTCTAATGGGGCTGCAGATTGGGGGGGGGGGTATTTTTTTTCCCTTTGCAGACCTAGTACATTCTCCAGGACCTGGTATCACTTTTTAGTGTGGCACCATATAGACAATACCAATTGTTGCAAGTAATTTTGATACCCAGTCTCCTCCCCAGAGGGAGGTACCTGAGCTCTGTATATGCAAAACTGCACTTAGGAATTTAATTTTGCCGAGAGCACCCAAGCCAAAAGGACACTCAAGGGATTTTTTTACATGCCACATAACAATACGACATGGCTGCAATCAATTTTCTGCATCATGAAAATGCGACTAGCACTGGGATTTTTTTAATTTAAATATTCTTTTTCTGCTTTTTTTTTAAGAATTTCTCTTTATTTCAATATTTAATGAATATGAATAAAATGCTTTTCTAAGCATTAATGTTAAAAATTCCTTTTCTTGCTAATACACATGCATTCATTTTAATTTTATAAAAGACTAAGTTTTCAAAAAAAGATTACTTTTATTTATACAAGAGTAAAATAATGAATGAAATTTAGAAATTTCATTTGTGGATGTAATTTTTAACTGAAAACTAACAATACCAGAGAAAATTATCAATGGAAAATATTTTAATTATTCTATAAATAATGATTCACATGAAATTAAGCAAAAAAAAAGCATAGTATTAAGACAAAAGGCAGGCATAAAATGGTCAATCTGCAGAAATCTAAGAATACATACTATTCGAACAACATGAAATCTCATTACTTGTGCTGCTTCTCTTCCTTGTTTAAGATTAAAACAGAGCATGCAACAGCATTTTCAAGCTCAAAGAAAATATCTTACAGATATTTTAGATAAAAAAAATTACACTATGCATATTAAACATGTATTAAAGTTGAATAATACATTAAAATTTTCATATGTTTAGGAGCCATATTTCAACAATGCTCTTTTCTTTTTTGAAAATTCAGTAAACATAAATGGATACTTCCTTTTATTCACCAAACTACCCAACCACCAATTTGAAAATGTTTTTGATGTGACACTCAAAAACAGAAATATGGCACCCAGAAATTACAAGCTAACAAAAAGTTCCCGGAAAGCATATATAAATGTTTCAAAATACTAAAAAGTTAATAAAATTTTATTTGTTTTTGAAACGTTAAAAAATCATTTTAAGTTGTGAATAGCTCATTTTAATGTGCAAGAAAAAGTATTAAAACTTAATAACATTAGTCAGAAAAATTTATGAATGAATTTATATTATTTATCATTAAATAGTATACTCTCAAGATATTTATGAAGCTTTAATAAATGTTAAGAAAATTGAGAAAAAAATGAAATTTAAGAAAATGGTACGCAGATTGTTTATAATAGTTATTGTCCATTAGGAAGTTTTAAAAAGTCTATATATTTGTTCATATTCCATGTACCAAAATTTTGTAAATAATAAAGTTCCTTTATTGTAAGATATACTTAATAATGTTATTTTTAAGTCAAAAAAATATTAGTTATGCATCTTTCAAAAATAAAACTAATTCTTTAGAAAATGTTTCTTAGTACATACAGGGTGTCCAGCCTTAATGTGACCCAATAGCTAATTCCCGAACCGTTCGGTTTAGATATGCACTTCCAATTTGAAAAATGTTTTAAAACAGGTAAAGAATGTTTATACGTGTTTTTTGAACCAAAAAACTCATTTAGAAAAAAATTACAAAATTAATTTTTTATACGGTCCCCAGGTCCTATCACTTATATTCAGGAAAAGATGCAATGCACAAAAACAAAGTAAACACAAAAAGTTTCATTTTATTAAGATAAAAACTGCCTGAGTTATGGAACTTTAAAAAACACATGTTTTCCCCATTTTTTCGGCCATTTTCAAGAAGCTAGTAAGGTGCCGTCTCCAAAGTAAAATTAGTTGGAACTCTGCCAGGAAACTTTCGCTCTTGCATGTCACTTTTATGTAAATCATTTTTAAATTTAAAAGCATACGTTAACAATACAACAATAGAGACCTTAAGAAATAAAATTTATTCTGTGATAAATTCTAGAAAAAATAAAATAATTTGGACGAAGAAACATTTCAAAAGCAGTTCCAAGAAATACACTTACATGCTGCGGCTTCAGTCCGATTTGCTGCATTTTTGCTGATCATGACGAACGTTAAAAATCTGTTGTGTAGTCACTTGCAATTGCATACAGTCGTATTCTAATATTACGAATTCTAGTACAGGAGAACCAGATGTATACAAATGAAGAATACTGCGAAATGGTACTGTTTTATGGGCAGTGTAATTGAAATAAGAGAGAGGCCGCAAGACTTTATGCCATTAAATTTCCCACTCGAAGGCATCCATCTTATTGTACAATTGCCCGTGCTGTTCAACACATGTATAAAACTGGGAGTTGTCATAGACGTATCCCCTTGTATCGTGCCACACCTCGTGCCTTCCCCATTATTTAAGTTAATTTGGTCATTCTGATATAATAATAATTGGTGCATCGTTCCACATTATGCTATAATTTGAACGGAAAATCCTGTATTATTTTGCTGCTATTTGTTAAAACAAGCTGCTTTTTAATCTTTTCGGTACAAGTTGTATTTCTTTAATTTAATTTTTATTGTTTGCCATACAGCAATGCAAATTGTCAACCTAGGATGTTTACTTTTATGTTTAAAAATAACTATGATGTTTTTCTTTTGCTCTTTCTGTAGATGGTGAATTACTGTACTTTAAACTCAATTTATATACGACCCCTTTTTCTGAGCAACTCTGATGCTTCAAATTTATGTAGGCATAACTCGGTCAGTTTTTATTGTAATAAAATGAAACTTTTTGTGTTTAATTTGTTTTTGTGTACTGCATCTTTTTCTAAATATAAGCGATAGGACCTGGAGACCGTATAAAAAGTTAATTTTTATAATTTTTTTCTAAATGGGTTTTTTGGTTCGAAAAGCACGTAAAAATATGCTTTACCTTTTTTAAAACATTTTTCAAATTGGAAGTGCATATCTAAACCGAACGGTTCGGGAATTAGCTATTGGGTCACATTAAGGCTGGACACCCTGTATAATAGAATTAAAAGATAACTCATGTAGTTAAAAACTGTCTATTATAACTTTCTTAATAAGTTCTTTAAACAGACATACTAAAAATTAGTCATATCATCATGGTTTGAAGTACCGTTACATTAAACTGAAAATTATAACTATTCAGAAAAAGTCTATTCCAAGTTTTTTTTTCCCCTAAAAAGCAGAAGTTACAGGAAAGATCATTATCTCATAAGAGATGGTATTTTAAATCTACTATGAATGAACAGTGATATCTTTTTCATTACTTTATTAATTGATCTAAATATGAATATACTACATTGGAATATGAGTATCTTAAAATACAGTTTCTTACATTCTTCCAACACCATTATACATGTTGATGTCTGAAGGATAAGATTTGACCTCATGTTGGGTAAGCTGAGCATGTTGAATAGTTTTCGTCAATGAGTCAATTTGCAAATCAGCTAATTTCAACTTTTGAGTTGTGTCCAGCACTTTGGCTTGTAATTCCTGAAAGGCCTGAAAAATGGCAGCTCATGTTAAGTCATTTGATGAACATATTGATAAAAAAACATTACACTAATTTATTATAAACTTAAAAACAAAGAATTCAAAAATAAAATTCTAAGACAATAATGAGCTATTGAAAACATCAGTCAAAAAACATATAAATAAAATTAAGACATTGAGACAAATCTATATAAAAACAGATTATTCTAATTAAAAAATGCAAAAACGCTTACAAAAAAAAGTGATTTTACACATAAATATTTCAATGATATACTTGAATGAATTTCATGAACATTAAAATAGAAACACTCTCGTGAAGAATGGATCACATTATACTTAAGTTATATTTACAGGTTATTGTTAAAAGATAAATTTTTCTAAAAATGCACTAAAACTAGAAATGAATTTTTAGATACAAAATATAATTCTTCGCTTAAACAGTGTATTTACAAACTATTTAAAAGATACATAACAGCAATGCTGTTAAGCATACTAAGCACTTAGACATATTTTCAAAAATACAGTTCAGTACTGGTACTAAAGCATATTCAGCACTAAATCTTCATTGGGATAATGATTATTTTTAGTACTTACCTATTATTATATCAAACAAAATCATCTAACCAAGAAATCTCACCAAATGTCGCAATATGCAGCTAACAGTGGGAAATGTTACAGAAACATCTTATTTGAAACCACTGACTTTTTGGCACCAAATAAGGCGAACAGTTCATTCCTCAAGCAAGTACTTTTTGCAAGCTAAAGCTGGACCATTTTAAAGTATAAAGTAACATTTCATAAATTATGGAACTTTGCCAAAGTATTACATAAGAATATTGGGTACTTACATATTATCGTAACCTATTGGCAACATTATACGAAACGAAGCATATGGTTGCCAATTCAGCATGTATGACATATAGAAAAAACGGGTTTCTAACTTGGTTAGTTATTAACAGAGTTGGTGATTGTTGCGATAATACATAAGTACCAAATATTGAAATAAATCGGTTTAATCACAATAGAAGAAAAATGAATTTTGTTAAAACAAATGAAAATCTTGATGTAATCAAATGAAATCTCAATCAACTATATCATTAGAAATAGAAGAAAAAGTACCAACTATAGTCAGAAAAGAAATCTTTTAGTGTCAGAGGGTACAAAATTGCCATTCAAGGCCACCAATTGCATACTCTTCCTCATCCAAACATACTTTCGAACATTCATACACCAATAAAGCACCTTTTTCATTCAATAAAACAAAACAAAAATACTAGTGCAATCCCTTATTTATTTAACCAAGTTACTATTGAATTTGCTACCTACAAAATACTGAAAGATATTAGAAATTAGAAATAGAATGACCATTGAAACAAAAAAAATTCAAAATAAGTCTTCAATCCAAAAGGACAAAACTGACTCATTCATCACGATATCTCCCGAACTATTAAATCTACAGACTTGAAATTTGGTAGCCATGTTCCTTTGGTAGAAATAACGGATTTTGTGAAAATTTATTATAAGGGGTGTTATATATAATTACTTCCATTTTTAAACTATTAGATGTACTCTTGAAGTTTTTTCACAAGCAAATACTTTTCATGGAGTAGAAATCCTCTACAAACTGGGTTTTATGAGAATCGACCCCTAAGTGGCATTACGAGAAATTAAAGGGCATTCTTGATAAGTATTCCTGTATTTAACTATTAGATCTGGACTAAAATTTTGGTAGAGTCAGATACGCTACAAAAGTGGTTTTGCGAAAATCAAACCATAAGAGGGATTGTGATGTATTGAAGGGTATTGGAGATAAATATATTCCATTTTTGAACTATTAGAACTACTGACTTGAAATTTGGTAGACAGGTTCCTTTCATGGAATTGAGATTTGCTACAAAAAGAGTTTAGCGAAAATCAATCCCCAAGTTGTTTGCAAGGGTTCAGAAGCATGATAGATAACTATTCCCGGCTTTGAACTATGAGAACTACAGACTTGAAACTATGCAGACAGATTCTTTTCATGAAGTGAAGATCCACTACATGATGGGTTTTGTGCAAATCAAACCATAAGGGGGTTGCAAGGGGTTAAGAGGTGTTGGAGATGAATACATTTCCGGAGTAGTAACATATTTCATGGACTAGGGTTCCTCTAAGAACAAATTTTGCAAAAATCATCCCTAAAAATGGAATGTTAGAAGGGGTTAAAGGGTGTTATAGATAAAATTCTTGTTTTTGATCTGTTAGATTTAGACTTTAAATTTGGCAAGCATGTTTATTTTGTTGGGTATAGATCCACTAAAAAATGGTTTTTGTAAAATTCCACTTTGGGGGAAAGGGTTATGGGAGCCTAAAAGATAATTCCACTTCAGCTTTAGATATTATTTAAAGTCCTGTTCTTTTTTAAATCAAGGTGAGAGTTATAATAATGTTTTTAATACAATCAAACAGTTAATACTAGGACTTTAATATCAATAATTTATACATATATAAACAGTATATATTCGCACAACATTATGAAACACCCAGCAAAGCAGGTAGGTAACGTTTAGTAAGGTTATATTTTTCCTTCAAGGTTTGCTAACTAGGTAAATGTATTTTTCTCAATTGGTGATATTTTTATTTTGGAGTAATCAATGAGTTCAACTAGGTTCAAATGTTATATTGATTGACTTAAACATATTTCTAATTCTGGACAATTATTCCTCTACTCATTTTAGTGCTAAAAAATTACTAATTTTGTCAAGGGTCACCCTATACATTTTAAAACAGCACTCCTCATAGCATGTCCTTCTATGATTGAATTAATTAAGCATAACATAGAATGCATTGTACAAGAAATGTTCTTTATAATGCTAAATGCCATTGGTAATTTTATACATAATCTTTAGTTTTCAGTAATTATTTTCTAAAGCAATGTATATGTGCTTTTTTCCCCCTTTGTTCCTGAGTGTTTTGTTTAGTTAGTTTAGGGTGTGCCATAAACTTTTCTGTGCTTCTTTTTATTTTGGTGTTTCTCCACTTTAAAAAGATTTGAAAACTATATAAAAATTTACTTCAAGTCATGGTACATTTAATAAAAAATCTTTGACTCAATGGTTTTAGAAAATTTTGGTGTTGTCCCCTATGTATATGTATTATGTACAAAACAAACACAGTTTTTGTGCTCAAGATACCACAAAAAGCTAACCATTTAACTTTTTTTTTAAAGAAAAATTTAAAAATTCATGAAGTGACTTAAAAATGTTACTTATCCCACAGCAATTTACATACACTTATGAAATTTTATTTACTTCTACATTGAACTATTACAAAAGTTGGTGTAGGTTTTGTGAAATTTATTTTGTCGGTTCTTACCTGTTGCAACAGTTACCAACATTCAAGATAACTCGCCAAGTTGGCAACAACAATATCGCATATTGGCAATCATGTGCTTCATCTCATAAAATGTCACCAATAGGTTGTGATAATACATACCATTCTGCATTCCCGAGATAACTCAGATTAAAGTTTATGTTTACCATTGAAATAAAATAAAAAACAAAAATTACAATCTGGATTTTGTTTTATTTTAAAAGTTTTCAAATTTTGACTGATCACAAAAAAAAAAATTTAGGCTAAAAAAGTTCTATTTAATTTGTTGACTCATTTTTGTCAACTTAATCGATTGTATGGTACTTGCATATTATTAGAACCTATTGGCGACATTATATGAACAAAGCATGCGATTGCCGATCCAGCAAATATGACATGATAAAAATTTGGTTGCCACCTTAGCGAGTTATCTTGAACATTGGTGATTGTTGTGATAATATGCAAGTATCTATTGTACTGTGTCCTCTACATTAAAGGAAAAAACAAACTTGGAAAACTTAACCTTTAAACTTTTTTTTTCTTGCCAAATTACACACAAAACAAGGTTTTTTCAATTTGCCTAACAGCTCATGCACTTATGAAAAACTCATGAATTGTGGTAGGCTTACCACATTAAATAAATTTTTACTGGGATTTCACGCTTTTTTGTGTTTTTATGGCTCCTCGAAATGGGAAAAATAACCCTAAATGTACCTATTTGGCACAAACTTTCATGGTGTATGACTAATAACTTACTTGGATAAGGTTGGGAGCTAATGAATGTGGAATTTTTTCACATGAAAAGCTGTTCCTCATAAAGCAAAATAAACATGTGATATATTTTACCTTAGAAAAAAAAACTGCGACCAATTAAATATAAAAAACCTAATAATTAGAGTTTTGTTTTCAAAAAACAGAAAAAAACATTGAAACAGCACACACACAAAATAATAATACATGGAGTACAAAGAAATAATGCACCAAATACTTGAAAAAGTAATTGACACTTTCTACGAATAATTTTAATGAGAACTCAAAGATAAAGTAATCCTTAAAAGTAAAAAAAAAAAAAAATCCTTTAAACCAAGCAATTATTTTTGCATACTTTGATTCGTAATACCATACCGGCATTATCATGCAATTTCAAACAGTAAAAACATTTTTTACAACAGTTAATTTCAATACAGACGATGAAAAAAATGCACATGTTCGATCTTTAGAATTTTAATCCTAATTATTAAAAAGAAATAAATCACGGTAAATAATTCTAATTTCAAAAAATAGAAGCAGCTGCACAAAATATTAATAATATTACAAACTAGAGCTCAAAAATATCCAAAAAGATTGCTACATTTTTTCAAAACATATGGAATTTTTAAAAACGAAGCAAAAAGAAATTTCAAAAATATAGATATAAGTTACCTTTTTTAGCTCTAAATCCACACCTTTTGCAGACATAATTGAGGTTCTGCAGTTTGTGAATTTTAAAGCAACGAAAGTAGAAGTTACAGTATTTAACTGAGGTTCGAAGCTTGAAAGTTCTTTCAAGATAAATTTCAAGATATCTTAAGAATTCTTTTCTGAAAATTATTCTAAATAACTTCAAACAAAAGAACAAATTTTCTTCTCAAATTTCTCTGTTTTGAAAAATTTCAAAGTATCTGTAGCGGCTGCATCTTCTATTGGTTGGCCACGCTCAAACTGAAAATAATGTAAACATCATATTCATCGGAATGGCAACAGTGTAAAGGTTTCGATTTACTCCAAAAAAGTTAATAAATACCCACTATATTATGGACTAGTTCTACCATAAAGCTTACTATGGAGGCGCTGCGGTCCACTAAAACACTCAACTTCTGGTTTCAACAAAATAACATTGTTTTGTATACAAACTTAAGCAGAAGTAATTTTAATTTTCCTTGCATTTCTTAAGCAGAATTTTTAGCCTTTTAAAATTACCAACATGAACGAGAGTAAACTATGCACTCTTTGTTCCACATATGGATCTTTTTCTGAGAACCTCTACGAATTTTTAAATCACCGTTTAATTTACCGCTGTCTTACGAGTCTATCCACATGGCTACAATAGGAGACTACTTTGCAACCGAAAAATTGGTAAGCGAGAGTTAAATCAGTGTTATTTAATAAGCATTTCATTACAAGTTTGTGTTTAAATGTTATTATTCAAATTTTGTTGTGCTTTTTCGAAACAATCCCGTGTATTTGTTACAAACATTGCTCGATTCTTATTTATGGTAACCTTGGCAGCAATTTTGGCGACAGTTTTCACAACACACAATCAGAAATAATTTTCGACTGCTTTTATTTATATTAATTACACAGTCACTTATATTTGTATTTCTTGAAAAAATGTTAATTCAAAAAAAAAATAGCTTGTTTCTGTTACACGAATATTTGTTGTATGAATTCAATTGTTTTTTGCGTTGCCATAGTACAGTCGGTCGAAAAAATAGTCGAGCACCGTGACCCTTTCCAAAAATGATTGAAAATGGAAAACGACCTTTTTGGAAAGGGGGCCAGAATCGTGTCCCTTAGGGTGTGTTGATTGAAAAATTTTTTCAAATTCCTCTGAAAAAAATATGTTGGATGGGGCGCGAGAAAAAAAAAGTTTCATCCTGGATGAAAATGGAGGGGACAAATGAAATGGAGACTTGTCACACTGGGCAACGACCCATGTAATGGAGGTAGGTCAGGGAGGGTAAATGAAAATGAGACAAGTCAAGCTGGGGGAAAGCAGCGATCTATGAAGTGTAGGCATTACAACGTTGGTATGTCGAGAAAAGACAGAAAATCATTCCAATAGGGGTGTTGTTGGAACATTGGAGGCGAGCCATCTCACGACGTTGCCATCTTGGCGTGTGGTGCGAACCATCGTCTACGTGAGTCAACCCTCGTGTGACAAGGGTCCTGACAATTTAAGCAACATGCGTCTCATTTTCACATCAATCGACCCTTGCACCCGTATAGTATTGCGTTTCTCAGTACCCTCTTTCCAGGGGGAATAGAAAAATTACTGTGGAAATAAAAATGTATCCAGTTGGGCTGCCAAGCGTGTAAGGGACCCATGGTATAATGTAAGAGGGACCGATCCATGTGACGGGCTGGAAATGTTTAAATTGTGTGATTCCCTTGTATCCGCGCTACGAGGAAACGGATGAATGCACACCTCTGCATTTGAATCTATACGATAATAAAATAGTGTATGTCGAGGAGGATGCCGAGTGTTGCTTTCAATGCATGAGAGACGATGTGTATGTGTTGTCTCGTAAACAACAAAATATGATGAATGAAGTAAAGAAAACAAAAGAAGCATGTGCCATGAACCACAAGCTGATATTAAGGTCAAAGATGAATGAAATGCAAGCGAAAAACGACCCAAAGCTCAACGAGATGAAAGCGAGAAACGGCCTCATGGAAAGGGAAAGAGATTTGATTCAAAAGGAAAAAGACGTGTTGAAAAAGGAAAATGACGTGTTGAAAAAGGAAAATGACGTGTTGAAAAAGGAACTTGACGTGGTGAAAAAGGAAAATGACGAGGTGAACGCTAAAGTACCCTCCTATGGGGGGTATACTTCAGAATTGTACAGGGTTCGACAGGGCTTGAAGCCCACGTCCTACAATGTGCCACACAAGTTTATAGGCACCCTAGGAGCCCGGTGATTTACCTTTGAATTTTGTTTTTTTTCACTCTTTACAGATCCTCCTATGGGGGGTAGGGTAACAGCAGTTACACTGTTGCCCTCTACTCGCTCGTCTCTTTCATTTGACATACTGCAAAAGCTTATGGGATCCATAGAAGCCGAGATGGGTTCAAGACAAGTTGACACCTGTTTTCGAACCCTACAGACCCTCCTATGGGGGGGGGGTAGAATCTTGTAACGGGTATCCTTCGAAAGAGCTCGCCCTTCCAAACACGTGGATAGGTGACACGACGCCCTGAGGGGTGTGGGGGCTGAGCAAGGTCCCTTTCAAATGTCGAAATGGTTTGGAGCCTAGGATCGAAACCCGGGACCCAAGGTCTATATCCATGGTATATAACGATAGTCCCTGTGAAGGGCTATCCAACAACGTCAACCGTTTGAAAATCGGACGGATAGGTGAGGAGCAAATCCAAAGTAGGTCATAGGGCCTTTTTTAGCCTAGTGCCTGAACCAGGGGGTCTAGGTCCAAACCGATGGATGTTTTGTAAACTACAAACGATTCTGAATCTTTGGACGGGTCACACGTCTACGAGGGCCCCATAGGAGCCGAGATATCGCCACTTCCGGTTCACCAGGGGGGGTCCCCATGACCCCCCAGGGAAACAGTCTGGACCCGATCCGACCGTAATTTACCGAGATAGAAGGTTTGGACCTGATTCCATAGCATTCCAATGGGAAAAGCTTCCATACTACGAGTCTAATGCTGCGAAAAATTACGTCCAATAAAATGCTACTGCGCATGCGCCTTTAAAACTCTACTGCGCATGCACGATGTGATGTCACTCTTGAATGTTGGATATAAAATGGAGGACTCGCTCGCGGAGCTCAGTCGAGCAACTGCTAAGGGGAACCTCTTTATTCACGTAATGTTTTAATTGTTTTCATTATGATATTTTTGTATTTTTTGTATAAATTTTTATATTTTTGGATGGCCCATACGATGGGTCATTGTTTAAACTTGGTTTCAATGTCGCACCTTGAATGGTTTTTGTGCTATAGTGGTTTGAGTGCGGGTCACTTTTCGCGTCACGCGAAACTTGAACGGGACCTTGCTCAGCCCCAGGACCCCTCAGGTCAACGTGTCACCTATCCATCTGTTTGGAATAAAAGGCTCTTTCGAAAGATACTCCTTACAAGATCCTACCCCCCCCCCTAGAAGGGTCTCTAGGGTTCAAAAACAGGTGACCCTTTGTCTTGAACCTATCTCGGCTTCTATGGAACCGAGAAGCGTTTGCAGCATGTCAAATGAAAGAGACGCGCTAGTAGAGGGCAACCCTCCCATTGATTTGACCCTACCCCCATAGGAGGGTCTGTAAGGAGTGAACCATCATAACATTCAAAGGTACATGAT